>JARFOD010081152.1:0-19570 GCA_031763545.1 Mopalia muscosa | reverse complement strand
AAGCCCAGTGAACTCATTTGACAGTAACCCAGCCCAGTGAACTCATTTGACAGTAACCCAGCCCAGTGAACTCATTTCACAGTAACCCATCCCAGTGAACTCATTTGACAGTAACCCAGCCCAGTGAACTCATTTGACAGTAACCCAGCCCAGTGAACTCATTTGAAAGTAACCCAGCCCAGTCAACTCATTTGGCAGTAACCAAGCCCAGTGAACTCATTTGACAGTAACCCAGCCCAGTGAACTCATTTGACAGTAACCCAGCCCAGTGAACTCATTTGACAGTGATCCAGCCCAGTTACAGATACTGATTTAAGGTTATTTCGCTCATGGTGTACCATCACAATGGGTAAAGGAAATAACCTCCATCTGAGTCAACAGCACTTACAACAAAGAAAAGACAGCACAAATACAGGACAATCACAAGATGTAATACAAAAAACATCATATGCACATGGAATTCATATTGGTCCGTACATGTAGCTCTGAGAGAACCAAGGAGCTATCTCCAAATCGACCACCCTTCTTCAAATTGGAAAAGGTGGTATAAAACACTAATCAATCAATCAATCAATCAATCAATCAAATTGGAAAACCCATTTTTGCTGACTATATTATAACTCCTATCTTGATTCTTGATAAAATATATTACATAACTAACATTAAACTCTCAGCGAAATTTATGCCATTGAAATATCGATATTTTAACTCCTTACTTAATTTATCTGAGATAATGTCCATCCCCTGATAGACAATGGCTGCCTAACTTTACATTTCGAAACTTGGATTCTGCCCATATTGGTTGTATTCTGCAACTGTATGACATTATGGTTGTTCAACCCCTAGACTTTAATGACATCTTTCCTTCCCCATTTTCTTGTGGCCATTTAGCATTATAATGTCAGGTATTAACACCTTAACAGTATGCCTTACATTTTCATAAGGAACAATGTAACTGCAGTTACCCAGCTCCCAGCCTCAAAATCATATCGGAGTTCTCCATAAGTGCCTGGTAACATACGGTTTGTTAACAGTCATTTCCTATAAGTTTTCATCGCCTTTTTGCTTGGTTTACTGGCCTTTTGGTCAGATAAATAAAATTTTGATTTCAAATTATTCAGTGTGTGCACATGGGCATTATAACCACGAAAATGGTGAAGTGTTTGAAATGGAAAGTGGTTTAACTGGATATTGAGGACTTGTTGATGCGAAATGTTGATAAATCATTAGAAATGACTATTACTGCAGACCTTATGTTACCAGGCACCTGTGGAATGTGGATATGATTTTGAGCGTGGGAGCTGCCCAGAAGGATTTATTTTACATTTGGATTGAAAGCAAAGCAGTGCAGATCATACGTTCCTAATGAAAATTCAGGGGATGTCTTGCGTTGATACCTGACATATATTAAAAATAGCCACCAGAAAAAAATTGGAGGTAAGACGTCATAAGGCTATTCAACCTAGTTTAGCGATTGTCTCCTTTGACTACTCTAGTATAGTTCCGTTTTGGTCGAAAAAACATGACAAAGCTGGGGTTTTCATATGGACAAAAACTCTCACCTGTCAGCTGATGTGAATAGATTCTGTCTTACCTTTTTCAATTGTCTATTGACGGTATAATCCAGTTCATTAGATTCACAGCGGTGATACTGACAAAATCTATTTTTAAAAAGTGACCGGAGCATTCTGACGCTCGAGCGAAAAATGTATGAGACAAACCATAACACCATAATAATTGGTTTTTGATACTTATACATGCTCGCCTCATACATTTTAATGGTAAAATGAAACGAGTCTCGTAACGGGGAAACCCAATGAATTTGGGAAATCCCTTGACCAAATTAGAATATTTTAAAACATGGCGGGCCATGACGTTTTTATTGGGCAAGCTTTCTTCAGTAACTTGCAGATAACACACTCTAATAAGGAATTACTACACATTTCTATTTGGGCTAGTCGGATTTCATTTCTTAACGCTTTTTCCGTGAAAAAAAAAGTATTTCAAGGATAATGACTTGCCTAAAACGAGAATCTGCAAGGCAAAGGGCATCACTCCTGTAGCTTCAGTAAGCTTATAGCATTAGCACAAAGTATAGGGCTAATTCCGCCATCTTAGCCCTACGTCCCACCTATCTAGACCCATGGTGAAAGTTGGAAATCGCTATGCCGTTATGGCCTGCCTCCAAAAACTACTTCTGATTTTTTTTTCTAGATACACTGAAACCATTGATTAGTATTTTACCTACTTGCAATATTTATTTTTTATGGCTAAGGGAGACTTATACGTGTCAACTCTGGCGAGAAACTCAAATAAAACTTTATTTAAACGTCAGAAAAGAGAGAAAGAGTTTGAGTATTGTTATTTTTCTATCCGAAAAAAATCAGAGAAAAATTAGATATATGTTTTGAGAGGCCAGCCATAGCTGGATCAATTCCAACCGTCACCATGGGTTGAGATAGGCGGGACGTAGAGCTATGACGGAGTAATTAGCCCTATTCATTGTGCTAGTTTAGCATGTGCTATATAATAAGGGTGCCTGGATCTAATTCAACCACACGATTGTGAGGGGAATTCCTCCCTGTCGTCATGTAGCCCTGCAAACAAGACGGTGAGAGGTGAATAATTCACCGTATTCTCCTAACTGTCATGGTTATAGAACTAGGCCCTACTCAATAACTTAAAAATCATTATAATACCGGTAAATCACTAAATGTATCGTCAGTTGATTTTTTTCCCTTTTTTTTCTTCAATACAATACTATTTTTATCTAATTATACTGCTAAATTAACAACTGGTCTATTCATATTACAGGTACCAGGGTAAACTTACCTTGATTATAAAATCGCCGTCAAATTTCGGAACATGACACCAACTGGAATTTGCACAGTACTAAATCTCTGAAATTAAGCCATGTGTCATGTAGCTGTTTTGTCAACATGAACTCTTCCGGCCAATTGACGCATGCGTAGTTTAAGCTGGTAAATAGTTATGCGAAGTGAATAGCGAAATTATATCAACAAAACCACGATCTCTTTCCAATATGCCAGCACATCTATGAGCTTATTTCTTTCTGTCGGTGTTGGACTAAAGTATGCGCCATGATGATACAGCTGGGTGTCATAAATTCGGACAGAAACAGCGGGACCTAAAAATAAACAACACAACACGCCTCGGGTGGTCAAAGGTCACGTGACATCAAACGATTTGACACGATGACGTCACACAAAAAGTTCTCCTATTTACAAGTGCTGCATAAAGACATAGTAAAATATTGATTACTACAAATAATTTGCTAAACCCTGAGTGAGGTGTGTTTAATGCATTTACCTTGCCGGATTTAGAAGAATGGAAGGCGAAAGAAGATTGGTAGGTTTTTTCCACAATTTCTACACTAGTCAGGGCGAAGTCTTCTGCCAAGGGATACAACATAAGATTGGTCGAGTCAGCAGCCATTTTGTGTTCGACGGATTTCCTATGAATGAAGTGAACTAAAACTCGATTATTACCCCCAAATTAAAACACATACCAGCCCCAATCACGAGGAATTAGAGCAAAATTGAACACCCGAACTTGTGCTGTAGTACGAAGCTTTTGTTCAACTGCTGGCTGACCTAGAATGTTAAATTTCGCTCGCCTGTGCACGTGAGCTAGCCAAATCCACGAATGGCGAGCAAAGGAGTGAAAATACTCGATCTTTCCTAAGTCCTATCTTCCGATACGTAACATTAATTATAGAAAGCTATATATCAAAAGTTTCAGAAATTTCTCTTCTTTCCAATGATTATAAAATCTAATGTGTTAAAATTCTCTGGAAAAATGTAGCTGTCTGACTCTATCTGTACCGATACGAAACAAAGTGTTCACTTTGTGTAAGAAAACTGAGCATATTTTCTAACATACGTTCACGAAAATCGCAAAAAAAATCTTTTAGAAGTTAAAAGTTTGTAAATTGTCCACATCATTAGTTGAACGAAATACCCAAGCAGCTTTTTATCAAAAAATCTTGATGTCTTTGCTAACTAATGCGAATTTTGATTAAATTTGCTATGTGTCGGAGTTTTCGTTGCCTAGACCCATACGTAATACATAAGAGAAAGAAAAAGATTCATTTACGTCCCAACTTTTTCAGAAATTTCATTAAAAAGTTATATTTTTGGTAGTATATTGATATTGTTAATGTTTAATATTGATCAAAATATCTTGTGATGTTTGTTTTATGCATGTGATTGTTGAATTTCTACTGATTTTTCGTATTTTTGGTGTTGTATAAATGCATATTCGTATACCATGTAAGCTGTTATAAATGCAACATTTCTCTTTCATTACCAGTTCCTTGACTTTCCGAGATGGTTATCTTTTAATAAGAAGATGAGATTTTTAACAAATTGGTTATGTGTGTTTATTGTTTATGGTTTTTCCACAAATACAGGTCATTCGTAACTCGAAATTCTTTAGATACGACCATACATTTCTCGTTGGGGGTCATGTCGGAGACGTAAGGTCTACCCTATACGGTCTCTTGAAAATTGGAAAATAATTAAGCCATTACATACTAGAAGGGTACATTAATCAGTATTAATGTTTGAAATTTATTCAAATATTCTTGTTTAGAAAATGTTATTAGCTTGTGTGATACTGTTTCATATTTTATCACGCAGTCTTATAGTCACCTTCCTTGATCTACTTTCTAGAATTCGTTTTTAATGCATGGTGTTTCTTAAGGTTTGGGTCTGGCATATTCAATTTTGTTTTGTTTTTCAGACGATGTTCGTGGTTTTAAATTTTAGACCTCTAAATATCTAGTTTTCAATTTCAATTGCCATATCTTATCTAAATTGTATCTTCTTTTTTTGTGTATGGCTGAAACCGTAGATTTGTATCATTCACCAAAAGTTGTATTTATATGTGGCATATGTCTATCTGACTATAATACATTATGTATATGTACTTTGGTAATTACAGTTCTTACCACGCAAGTACTGTAGGGCCCCAACGGGCTCAAACTCCAAACTGGTTCAGAGTTTGTGTATTTATTCCGCATACCTTTGATGTAGAACAGAAAAAATAGAAGATAATTATATATATTAGTTCGCATTGGAGGTCAGGTTCTGAAATTGTTTTAAAGAATTTTTGCCGTAATTTGGTAATATATCTTCTGTACCACAATTATAAGAGCCATTAGGCTTTATTACGGATTAACAATTGGTGAATCTGTGTCGGGAGGGGGGCTATAGCCATGTCATATATAACAGTTCCGTATACACAAAACCAAGGGATATTTTTTCGTTTTTAATATGTGGGAATGTTTTCTTTTTTTGTGATGCACATCACTTTATTTTACATTGAGTGGATCGTAGTTTTGTTATCCAACCTTCCGTTTACATTAACTTCATGCCATATAATTACATATATGGATGTAGCGATATAATTTTCTTTATAAATTATATCAGAAGTCCATTGATTATATATTTTTTTTTAAATTCACGCCCCTCTTCTATGGGACACTATTAGATTCGTGAAAACTTTTCCTTACTGTATAAACTGCCCTTTGTTCAATTTTTTTTTTTTTTTTTTTTTTTTCCATAAAATAATGTCAGTTGTATGGTTTTGACTATATATAGGGCATTTTATGCAGTATATGGAAGCAGGCTACAAACAAACAGAATTTCTTTTTTACTCGTTTACTGTATGGCGAGGTAAAGTTAGTTGCCGGTTAATCCGTTTGTAGCATATCTCAGACCGACGGTGCGTGTATGTTTTGTTTTGGGCTTTGACGGACTGGCCGTTAGCTGTGGGCAGTGTTTGCGTTAATGCTGTTTATTGTGTAATGTATAGGAGTGGAGCGGAATGTCGAACGGCCACTGCCTTTATCCAAGAATCGGGGCATTGTTAAGCAGAAAAACGCAGGGTGCTTCGCTTAACATATGCTATATACAATCTTCCTGAGCCCACACCTATAGCCCGCTATACGTTCGTTGACCATCCGTTCATATGCCCACTGTACCGAACACTGCATGAAGGCCGCTACACTCGAGCTGAACCCAGTATACGCGGTTTGACATCGGCGCTCCGCTGACACTGGGCAGCGGTCCCTAGGCCTACTCACGAAGCTATGGAAATTAGACTATTATATATGCCAGCATGGCCCCTGATCAAAACCTCATTTTCTCTTTTTAACGACGTAAACGGACGCATTATAGACTGGTGTATCTATAGCCTTTAAGTTATGCACAAATCCATGAGGGAAAACTGGCCTGGCGAGTTTTCGGTGGCCTGGTTGACATGTTGAGGCATGACCGATGAGAAGATTTTGACGTGCCGTCAGCCAGTAAATATAAATACAATATTCGTGTATATGCAATTCGGATCCTCTTAAATCGATATGGTGTGTATAGATTGTATATTCTTTGGACTGTAGTGTTTAGTGGGAATATGTAACGAGCTCGCGACGAATTTGTCAAACAGGGTAACATATTTATCATTTGATAGACTACTAGTGCAGTAATTTGTCAAACTGGTGCCATAAATTTTATAGAGGCTTTATATGTTTGTATTATAGAGAAATAAAAAAAATGTTTTACCTCCACCGGGATTTATACGCGTGCATGGCCCAAAGGAAATCGTTGCATCATTAATCCGTCAGTGGATGCGCCCAGAAGTGACAGATGTAAATATATATAAGTTTTATAAACACGCAAATGTAAAACCTCAGAAACACAGTATGCAAAACAAAAAAATCATTTAAGAGTTACGAAAACTAGTCAAGAAAACTTTAATGAGGAATTTTTATTAAGTTGTTTTAGGATTTACCATCCTCGCCTCCGAGACAAAGTTCATGTCCTATTTATGCCTTTGTAGTTCTAGAATATTCCGTAGTTGTGCTTCACCGGCTGTACTATTCTTTAATTTTCTTTTAGTATTAATTAAGCATTTTGCAAATTGATATTTCTGAAACTATAAGCGATTCGTGTTATTCCTAATAATAAATAGAACCAAAAATTAGATTGAATTAATTAAAGGAGATTAAATTTGTTTAGAAAGATACGATAGCCAAGATCTGCGTATGCAATCGTGTATATTAAAAATTTAAAAACCAATGGACTTATGATAATAAAGCATATCAGTAGTGATATTTTGATACAAGATACATGGTAGCTCTCTTGTGATATTTTGAAATTTGAATACTTGTGGACATTTGTTGGTTGGTAAATTTGGAGAGTGACTGTGCATGCATGGACGATGGTTGAGTCCCATAGAACGATCATGCACCTATAGCTAGCTAGGTCCCATGCAGCTAACGCTATGGGGCCAGTTGCTCGAAAGAGTATTAGTCGCTAACACCAGATTAAAATGCTAATACCGGGTTAGGAGATAGACCTACAATATGGCGTGACGTCATCTAATACAGGGTTAAATTTAATAGTGCTTCGAGCAACCTGCCCATGTCTTTCACAATTTGAAGACAGATTAAATAAAAACTACCCAGGGCTTGTCATGTACCGAGAGTGACCACTTTTATGTACGCATAGTATTAGCCAAAAATCAAGAAGAAAGTGTCTCAAATCACCTTCTTTACAGAAACAGGGGGTCTCATTTGACTGTTCCCCTGTCTTTTACATGATAAATTTGACTGGAACTAGATGTCTCAAATGGCTTCTTGGGTGTCTTCAAGACACTGCGACACCCTCCTGGGTAACACCATGCATGTACGAACGTAAAACACTCTTGCCAAAAAAATTTGTGTGAGCTTTTTTAACTCCCATAAAATTTCGTTATTATTATACTGAATGGAAATCACTGTCGTATTTCATCAAAAAGCTAAAGTATAGAAGTAGCCTACTCAAGTGAGTGCATGCTTTTTAGCTCTCGTCTAAAACTTTAATGGAAAGCGCTGACTATTAAGCTAGTATTGAATACAAGATTCCAGTAAGTATAATCATATAGGTATAATGCCCCAATAAACGTAATCATTACTTACCTCGCTTGAGAAGTGCGAAAATCTAGGCCTATATGTTTCCTGAGAACCAATTTTTTAAAAATAACTTTGAATGAAATATCATTCAATGTAGGCGATCATTTTGCCCGACAATTTCATAATTACTCTCTCTCATCAATTAAAATAATGTAAAACATCGCTATATAGTACACTGTCGTCATATGAGTGAAATACTGTATATTATAAGCACGACGTTAAACATGCACGTGTTATGCTACCAAGTATATATGTATGTTTTGTGTTATTCATTGTTATACGGAAATTTGTAATAACAGCTTTAATCCATGAAATCTGTATGATGTCCAATGGGTATATGATCTTTATAAATCGCTCTATGACTCCGCTGGCTTTTTGGCTAAACCTGGCTAAACTGCAGTACCGGCACTATGACGCTCGGCCGAAATAGATGTATGAATACGCACCGAATTATCACATTTTGTTCGCCGGAAGTCTATTCGCGTATGCACACTATATTCCGCACACGTAAATAATCCTAGTCAACATCATATGGCTCTAGAATACGAAAATTTATTTTAGAAGTCCACTATATGTTCTATCAGTTATTTGAAAACTGGCATGTCGTTATGTCGGCGATCATTTTGTCGCCCGAAACGATGTGCATAGTACAGTCCTGGAATTCGGAATGGAGTCCTATATCCCTATTACACGCCAGACACTAAAGCTGAAATACCGTTGAGTGTGGCATAAAACACCAATCGTTGAATTGCCTATATTCTTATCTCCACTCGAATGGTTGTTACATATAGTTGTTTATATATTAATACCGGAAATTGGCCTGGTGTTTATATAGACACATGTAGGGACAATTACATGCAGTCGATCGCAGATGGGTATTTTTGCGATGTTAACAAGTGTACTTTGACTTATTGCACAATGCTATTTTCTTCTCAATAATAATAAAACAAGACTTGCAGTACTCACTTGGGTCGTCCTTATAAGGGTTTTCACCATTGTAGACAAATAATTATCTGAATACAGAAACGATACAGAATCACCATCTATATCGAAAACTACGGAATATACAGTGTTATTCAGGCTGGTGGCCCCGTGAGGGAGCGGGTGGGCCATGGCCCTGCAGAGTACCCCATCGGCGTCCTCGGTTGATGTAAGAGGCGAGAAAAGAAGTCGCTTTCTGTTGCCCTGGTGTTCGCAGCTAAAGGGTATATAACGGGAAGCAGATTTGTTTGTGATGTTCTGTATTTGTGTCCGTCGTCATATAAGTGAAATACCCTTGAGCACGACGGTAAACACCAATCAATCAAACAGATAAATAAACAAACATGTAAGGTGAGATCTTTTCCCTGTGGGGTTTGGTAGAAGTCATCTAATTGTCGGCGATGGCACGTCGCCGTATGGGTGAAATAACATGGCGTTATACCTCAAACAAACAAACAAACACACAATAGAATGTAGTAAAGCTGTATTGAGATGATATAGGGGCATAGTCTGGCAACGATTGCTTTGGAACTGAATATTGTCTCAAGATTACAAGGATGTGGTCAACATATAACCATTTTTTTTAGAATAGTGAGACGTTTTGTTGATTGAATAAACCTTTGTATGATGGACGATAGAGACTATCATTTATCGCATGCAGTGTTTAAGGCAGCGCAGAGATTTATAAGGCTGATAATGAAATCGTTGCAGCGAGTGGTTGAAATGTTACATAAATTGTAGGCTAATTTTAACACCTTCTAGTAAATATTAGCTTAATAATTAGCCCTTATCAAGTGGACATATATCTACAGGAGTCCGCTAATTTATGAACCGAGTTTATTTGGTAACATATATACATGGCGTGAAGCACTCCGCTGTCTAATCAATAACATTAATCAATTTATCCTGCAGAAATCAATATCATACTATAGCCCACAAATATATATATAAACACTTATTACTTACTTTACCATCTTTGGATCCTACATCTAATGTGTTTATCACTAATCTTTTGACATTTCATCGGTACATGTTTATTTAATATTTGCTGATGCCGTTTATATTTCCATAGATATATGGATATATGTACGTGTATATTAAGAATATAAATTCGTTCTGTCGATTGCAATACCTGAGTCCGTGTATTCATGATTCCTTTGCCGCAGTCTGTATCTAAGGCCGATCGATCGTTCGTTAGTCTGATCCCCTATACTATAGCCCTACTTCTTTATATATTTGTTCGCGGAAAATTCACACCCATATCCGTAAACTCGACCCTAGCTCTCTTGATTGTAACTCAAAGGAAGAATGCTGTTTTCCCAACGGAGGTCATGTGACCTTAGTTATTTTTATGGATCCGCGGTTTCGTCGTTGAGTTGCATTCATTCTGTATGTTGCAAATTGAAGGCATGATATTGTTTCTTCCGGGCGATCAATGAGGAGTCTGCTTGATGACGATCGCAGAAGCCTGTCAGCCCCAGAAGGCAGGTTGATAGAGTTAACGCGTTCTAGAACACGTGCTTTTGCGGCCAGAAATTACAGAAACACCCGCTATTTACCATGCCACGAGAAACTACAGCGAACATGCTTCTGGCTGTTTAACGAAATGGACGTCATTGAAGAAATGAAACGGAATGTCGTCCTTGAAGAAACCGAAGCAAGACTTTCTCTAGGTTCAATACAAGATGTCATTGATGGGTATTTTGGTGTCTGTGAATCTTATTGAAAAGTGGAGCGAAATAATTCAATGAGACAAAGCGACGCTGTTTGAGCTACTTACAATCGAACGTTTATTTCAATACCATCAAAATGTCTGATGCTAACCATGTTATCAAGTCCAGTTTAAGGAAGGTCTAACGAAACATTTAGTCGACACTATAGAGCACCGAGTAGGTTAGCCTTGGATATATAGCCAGTTCGCTTCCAACTAAGTTGGAGGTAAAATTACTGCTGAACTGTTCAACTGGACTCAAGGACACGAGGCACTTCTTGTTTCTTTTAATTACGATGATCCTCTGACGTCACTTCCCGGCCTATCCAGCTCACTGCTTGATAGTTGTGTTAATAATACGTTTAATTAGTGGTGAGTCGTCAACCAGCCTCACTACCTGTTCGTGCTAGCTATGGTCAGCTCTGTGCTCCGGCGAGTTATGCTTCCGACGACTCGTCTAAACCATTGTACCCACAGCGCCCATTCGTTAGGTAAAGGCTGTAAACTATATTGGAACACATGCTGATGATTGTGGTCCAAGTTCTCGTCTTTGTATTACATACATAGTTTCCTATGGATAGCCTTAAGCCTACTTCTTAGCATTTCTGAATCACGTTCCTATGATGGACATCGCACATTCTCAGTTGCAATGCCAGTCAACTTTTTTCGGAAATTTAGAGTTAATAATTTCATTGCTAGGTCAGGCGTACTGATGTGTGGTTATCTATCTGCATTTCACCCAACTGAACGATAAAGCAGTTTGTTGAATTATGTTCATGTGGACAAGAACGTGATGTTTCCCCAGAGTTATAGCTGTCCCGCTAGCTGATGGTTCATCTGATACACTTAATTATCAAATGCTTTGGTACAATTTGCATATACAAGTGTAGTATAGGAGATATGATGCTTAAACCTTACTGTGTTTGATAATGGATTTTAATACGCGTTGTTATGCATCAGGAGTTAATCTATGTGTTTCTTTATTACAACCGCTTGGATATCTGGCGATAAACAAAACAGCGTTTTACTGTCTACTCTTTCTGATAAATACAAATACCCGATGTTAAGTAAAGTCCATTGTCATCACAAAATGCTTTCCTAACAATATTAGGGCCTGCGGTAGCATTTGTCAAATTGCACATTAAACTGACATTAGTGAGGTTGGAGGACGAATGACGACAAAAGTAAATCCAATAAGCATACTCTTTGCCAAAGATATACAGAACACTGTATAACAAAATCTTGTGAGTAGTTTATTAGTGATGCACACAATGGCCACACTAGCTCCACAAACTCCCAGGCATATCGGTGGATCTTTAACCAATTTAACCACCTTTAAGGAAAAAGATAAACACGAAGAGGACGGCAGAGGCACAAAGGCTCTTAAAGCTAAACTTGGTCCTCTCCGAAGAGCATTCTCTTCCATGCGAAAGAAACGCCGGGGGATAAGCTCCAGCAACTCGCCGTCACCATGTAGAAAAGAAACAGTCCGAGCCGTGAATTCCAATCCCATATCTGGAAGCTACTACCTTGACTGGTAAGTAACCTAATCTGATTGAGATTAATTAAAAAAATTAGAGGATTTCCGAGGATTAAGGTTTACCTTTATTAGACAATCATTGCCTTCTACTGTATATCTACAGTTAGACAAATATGACTCTAAAGGAACCCTTTAACGTTCTTTAGTCATGACTCTGTTGGAACTCTTTATGGTTCTGTGTGGTACCCCCACAGCAACAGTTTCAAATATTTGGCCCTGTCTTCTTATATTGTAGAATCTTTTTTTGTAGTAACGGTTCCACAGTGAACCATCCTCTTCTCTAAAGAACCATTATTTCTAAGACTGTATATTCAGTATAAGCACATGTTTAATATAAACATATATACATATTACACTCATCGGTACATGTTTAACTTATAATTGTATACAACACCGGGTAGTTTTACCCAAAAGACATCCATAGAATACGATAGTCAAACTATGCTTACTTCAATAATAGGCATCTGTAAATTACAGCAAATTACAATGTTAATAAGTTTAACAGTAACTGTTTTTCAGATTAGTTTTCGAAACCAAATTTGGCGAGCACGTTATGAAGCCGATATTAGCGTTAGTCCCTTGTCTTATTTCCCTAAGGGATAACAAATAGCGTGCCCGAATCCCAACGATGAGTTTAGACTTATTTTACACAAGGAAACTAAGTCTAGCAATTTAATAATTAGCTGAGTACAATTCACAGATGAGCAAATGTTTAACTATAAGACAGATAAACAACTTTGTCCTCTGGCGCAAAGGTTTTCATTCCTTTCAAGAACTTAAGTATTACAAACGGTCAAATCCTGTTCGTCTTTTCCATTCGGTTATTAATTTACCCTGAGGCAGTACAACATGAGGCTGATTATTTTTAATCAATTACTACAAATTCTTTTTCAGTCCTTATATTTTTACGTTGTCTGATTTATGTAGTGCTGAAATACGATTATAAAATAATTAAACATATGTATGGAGCGCTTAATGACGTGTGTTAATATGTCCTGGACAACAATTCAAAAACACATTTGCAGTTATTATTGATTTGCACACAAGAAATTCAGTGTTCTCTGTGGTTTTTGATGTGTCTTATTTTGCTTTGCTTCCCCAAAACATGGAACATAGTGTATCTATGTTGTTGATTCTGGAAAACAAGCTTAAACACAAATCGCTTTGTCAATGTAAACACGCAGGGAAAGCCCTTATGTTGTTGACGTTTTATTGTATAATTTAATCATCACATGCCCAAGCGGAATAGTCTGGCGGACAAATTCGTTGCATTAATAAAGAGAGTCTGGCCTGTTAAGGTGTTATTAGTTTATTTCAAGATGAAAATAAACAAATGTGTATGTCAGTTAGATAATTAATGGCTTGTCTATTGGCATTTTAACCGCTATTGGAACAGCGCTTCCACGGAATTATTTATTTCTGATATTTGTGTTCGCTGTTCTTGGTTTTGTGTGCGCATTTTGTCAGAAAAAAAACACATTTGTTATTTATCAGTATATGCTATGTGTTGTAGCATAAACGACTTTCTGTGTATATATGGACTTGGTATGCTATAATTCCCAGTTGGATGTTTAGAGTAACCGTCTAAACCATATTTTGAAAACCTATATAGACATCATCTATCCAACCATATACTACATGTATTTCTCCTCGTAGCTTTGTTTAGTGTATTTGCGAATAAGGGCTTAAAAACTATTTCCTCCATATATATATATATATATATATATATTGAGGGTGGGTCTATTTCAGTCTATTAGTAGTTTGCCTTAGATAATTGGATAACTTGCAGCTCCCTCCCACCACCCGCTGTTTATTATTGATAATACAGAAGTACAGCAATATTATGCGCGATATCGCCTCCCTGATCCAAATCCCTAACCAGTCTTGTCAAAATTTGAGCTGCTTCCCAGGCCTATTGGATCCTAGTTCTTTTCATCGAGGTTTTATGAGCTTCATGGAAATCCCCGTGTATAAAATGACACGCTTGTCTCTCCGATTCGCCTTAAATCTGGAAAGTGATTACGGGTATCGACTGCTATAAACTCTCTCAACAGATGTACTTAAATTATAATGCAACCAAGCTTCTATTGTAACCTCGTTTGTCTCTTTGTTCTCGTAGGACTGTAATTCAATTAGTCCATTTTACTTTGAACTGTAAATCTGCCCTAAGATTCTAAGAGTATCATTCAACCTGATTCCCCAAAGAAGCCATACTCAAATCCACCATAATCAGACGACACAAATCTGGCTCGTCAGTTTGTTGTACGATGAACAAAATCTAAATTTAGGCAATATTTTATTATATCCTCTTAAGACCTATCGTCCACATTTGGGGACAAGCACTTTTCTGTTCTAAACAATTGTAATACAATTGCTTGATTATTCATAATCGAGTTGCAATTTTAAGTTCCGTTCGATTGTCCATCTCTGTAGGCTTAAACCCAAACCCAATTATAGCTCTTAATCGAATGTTAAGTCCATTGTATTTCTAAATGTATTTGAAATATTCTCGTTTGGTTTAGTATTTTCGAAACATATTACATCAGCCGACAACGTCAAATGAGACAACTTTATAGTTTCAATGCAGTGTAGGCCAATACAACATAGAGTGGATAGCCGGAACTAAAACCTAAACAGTACTATATTAATTATTAGGGACATTATGTAATGCTTTTTCCTGTACAGAAAGTGTTTGAAGATAAGAGATACCATAGCATGTATATAGTCACCTATAGTCATTTCACACGAACGCCCCTGCCTCGATGTGGCCTAAAGCTATTGCAGCTAAACAAGACGAGAATACTTGGTGAATTGTATTCATGTCGGGGTCAACCGTGGGTGTGAGTCTGTTTTCTGTTATTCGGCTGATAATAGTCCGGAAACATTTCTCGAGTAACGCGAGATAGCATTCCCAGAACCGCATAATTCTCTGGGTCACATGACCTCTGTCCCTCAAAACAACGTAACCTTTCCCTTTTCTATGCATATACAGACATGGCTACACAGTGAATTCTTTAGTATTTTGTTCTCATATGTACAATATACCAATAGCCCATCAAAATATACACATAAATTTATATTCTGTGCTGTGATGGAACACAAAAATACACCAAATATTTTCAAAATACTTCTAAACGACAATTTCTATACACATAAATGTCTTCTTGGGTACGTAGGTCTGCTTACAATAGAAAGCCAGTGTGGAAATGGCGTTGTGTGTTCCACATCCTCCTACATATGTTGTGGGCTGTATTTCCATCGATATGAAATATAGGTATGATAGTAAATGTCACAAGCGTACTTTAGATTAGCATTATCAAACGGAGCTGGGCAGTAACGGGATTGCCAAATAGTAGGACAGCTAATATGAAGACAAAAAACCACTCGTTTAAAATGCATCATCGTATCATCGAGCCATATAAGTTTATTATTTTAAGCAATCCGCTAAAGTACCAAACTGAGAAATCAGAACGTATTGTGTTCTTTTCCTTTATGTTAAACAAATTAGACTGCGAGCTATTTACAATTGAGTGATGTCACAACCGTCGAATTCAATAAATGGTGTTGATTGCAGTGTATCGTGAGAGTGTGTTCAGAAACAACCTACAGGGACGTGGAGACTTCAAGTTTACTCATTCATTATTTAAGTTTTAAACAAGTGGGGTAATATACAATTTCTGGATAACCACTTCCTGTTTAATCCTCTTATTATACATGTAGCATGTTAGAAATCTTATGTACGGTTATGGTCCACACTGTTCACTAGAACATTTGACCTTGTTAACTGAACTACTTTATACTGGTATATAGCTTCCACTTCTCCTCTTTTAAGTCAATTCACACCTGATGAAGATACAGGCCTATGTGTCAAAACGCTGTGTTCCATCACGAAAAAAGAAGTGTTTTTCCAGAAACTATATAATTATTATTTAATTTTTTTTTAAATTTTGTGATCATCGGTTTCCGAACTTCACTGGTTTTCGAACAATTCATTATTTTTGCATGTCTTTTTCTATTTTTTATTTTTTTTGATACAGAATGAAGTCAAATGTTATAGCGGTCTTTCCACAATAACGTGGAGAAAACAGCATCTCCAGAAAACTGTCTGAAGCCAATAAGGACGCGTTTAAAGCAGTCACGTTATTTTCCTAACTGTTAAAAAGTAATTGGAGATTTCTCTTTGACTGTTATCAGCAGCGACTATAGATGTACTGCTTTACTATAGATTGCAGGAACAATACCTTTGTAACAGAGCAAACCACTGATTATGTTTGTGATAGTGTGGCAGTTCTTCTTGCATACACTGCCGTCATGTAAGTGAAATACCCTTCAGTACGGCGTTAGATATCGATCAATCGATCGTAACCGCAGTATGAAGTACGTTTTAAATTGGACATGTCTGTAGATCCGAGAGATTGCTTCAGATACCTTCTTATGTTGGAAAAATGTACGAGTGTTGCTTCAGCGGAAATAGCGTCAAAGGAATTATCAGGAATACATTGAACACACTAAGTTTTGAACGTTCAATGAACCGGGTACGCCTTCCCAAATAACATAGCACAAAGACATGACAACAAGATTATATCGCATTGATCGAGTCTTGCCTCATGTTGGAACATACTTCACCTTTTTAAAAGGATCGTAACCGCAGCGTGGTGTACGTTTTAGATTGGACATGTCTGTAGATCCTAGAGATTGCTGTTGATAATTTGGTTCTTTATTATTACAATATACAAAGGTAAACAGCGGTCATAGTTAGGTGAATAGCGTGTTTGTCTACAGAGCCTCCTCCCATGTGTCGAACAACAAACGATGGGAGGGAGCTCAAATTATCTTTCGGATTTTGTAAGGTAGAGCGAGGAATGATTATTTATGTAACTGTCGGATTTTAAGGTTTGATTTTAATCAAATGTCATTTTCAGATAGCAACCCTTCTCTAACGTGTAAATGTATAACTTTATTGGTTACGGTCTCCATGCTAGAAATTAAATAAGCCTTATAATTTTATGTCTGTTATGTTCTTTATACACGGATAATTTCACTTTTGTCTTTGGCGTTAATGAAGACTTTACACTGTTGCTGCTTAGTCACATTTTACTTTACAGTTCATTTATTTTGTAGCCAGATCAATGCTATTTATTTTACTAGCTCAGACGTAAAAAATAGTAGGTTTATTGGGATATTTTATTGTTGGGGGTGACCTTTCGTTAAGGCCGGAAATTGTCCCCTGTCCTCGCGGTATTGCTGCGAGGCCAACTCTTTTCTTAAGCAATCAGTTCAGTTAAAAGTTCTGATTGGGATTCACAGAATCCCGGTGACTTGATTTGAGACAGTCGTTGTATTGATGGACGTTTTAACTATACCTTACCCTCGTAATAGGAGCCATGGCCGTGTGACTGTGGGGATACTATGGTAATTAGAGTTCTTCAGCTTCAGCCCGTCATTACGCTCACCATTCTCTTTGATCGATCTTTTGAATTCGTAGTAGCTCGAGAATACAGAATAGTTTTTCAACAAGGTCTCATTTTATTTCCATAGAAGGTCGTCCTTGGTTGATAAAGGCTGTTTTCGACCTGTTTTTGTGTATTTTGTCTAGGCAATTGGTATTGATTTTTATAAGATCCAGTTATCCGTCAATACAGGCTATATACTTCATTGAAGATAGGCCTGTCGATGATTCTATTTGAGCAGTTTAAGAATTTTCGGACATAAATAATACTTAGAAATCAAAAAGATATTCGTTTTATCGTCTACCGCTAACTTTATCCAAACGTTCTTTCCGTTTTGGCACCAAAAAAAATAACATTGTTTCTTCAGATACCTTCTTATGTTGGAAAATGTACGAGTCATGCTTCAACGGAAATGGCTTCAAAGGAATTATCAGGAATACATTGGACACACTGTGTTTTGAACGTTCAATGAACCGGGTACGCCTTCCCAAATAACATAGCACAAAGACATGACAACAAGATTATATCGCATTGGTCGAGTCTTGCCTTATGTTGGAACATACTTCACCTTCTTAAAAACAATTATTCCACAATTTGTTTTGCCGCTTTTTAAATACTTCAAACATTAAATACAATATCTGCAAACGTTCGTTCAGACTTCAGATTGTATGTCTGGGTTGCGTCTCGTGATTATTCAGTCTCCACTATGTTGTCAGTGTCATCCAGGACGGTCCTCTCCGCCCATTGTTCAGTGTCCCCTATGTAATCAGTGTCATCCAGGAGGGTCCCCTCCACCCATTGTTCAGTCCCTCCTATGTAACCAGTGTCATCCAAGACGATCCCCTCCACCCATTGTACAGTCTCCCCTATGTAACCAGTGACATCCAGGACGGTCCTCTCCACCCATTGTTCAGCCTCCCCTATGTAACCAGTGTCATCCAGGAGGGTCCCCTCCACCCATTGTTCTGTCTCCCCTATGTAACCAGTGTCATCCAGGAGGGTCCCCTCCACCCATTGTTCAGTCTCCCCTATGTAACCAGTGTCATCCAGGAGGGTCCCCTCCACCCATTGTTTAGTCTCCCCTATGTAGCTAGTGTCATCCAGGAGGGTCCCCTCCACCCATTGGTCAGTCTCCCCTATGTAACCAGTGTCATCCAGGAGGGTCCTCTACACCCAATGTTCAGTCTCCCCTATGTAACCAGTGTCATTCAGGACGGTTCCCTCCAACCATTGCTCAGTCTCCCCTATGTAACCAGTGTCATCCAGGAGGGTCTCCTTTTTGTATATTCGTGGTGTTGCATTTCCCTTGAAGCCATTAGCACAGCTTATTTTGGTAAATGGTTATTCCAGCCCAGATTTTGTTCGCCAAGAAATGGGTGAAATAACACGAAGAAGGGAGTACGACCTCAATATGTGCTTTACATTATAAATGGGACCCTTGGAGAGATCAATCTTATGTTTACCTGTACTCTTCATATTTTACCATCATTTTGGCTGACAAAGTTAGCATGTAACGAACATAAATTAAAGATAACATTTCTAGCCTCATTATCACTCTGGTTTTGCTTCCGGAAGCTGATCTCAGTTTAACACACACAATAAAAGCAGTTCTTGTATGTGGACTGTAAGCAGTTCTAATTGGCCGATGATTGTCCTAATTAGCGGACGATATGAACACATATATAGACAATTATCAGCCATATGTCTTGGACAGGTGTTCCCATTACAGGTCCACGGGCTCACGTTCACCGTTAATCGGGTTTATTATCCGATTGGCAAGCTGGGAGGCTTGAATGAACTGAACGTTTGATGTGGCCGCCATATTGACTCGGTAGATTTCACAATGATGCAGCATCTCAGTACCCCCAAGCATGTATTAGCTCTACAAGCGATTTTGGGTACAAAGATCAAAA
>JARFOD010081141.1:0-19572 GCA_031763545.1 Mopalia muscosa | reverse complement strand
TAGTATCTCTATCTCCTGCATGTTAAAGTTTCACAAGGTCTCCAAATGAGGCAACTGTTAAATAAAGGGTGTCCAAAGGATGGGTAAACACCCCCTTGCCTATAACTCCTTTTGATTTTCATCGATAGTTATTTCATCTAGATATCTTGTGTTTTCCTTATTTTTGACATTTTCTGCTTTTTTTCTGTTTGTTGCAGCTGGTGAACCACAGTTACAGTGGTATAACCTTTAACTGGCAGCCGTATTGTGAGGAGCACATCCTGGAGATTGAGCCTCCGTTTGGAGAACTAGGTTTGTCTATAGAATAACAGATTATTTCACAATCAATTTACAGCTTCCCGTGGCTGTAGCAGACCTCCTTACCTGGTGTATTCTGAAGTATTTTGTACACTTAATTTAGGTAATATACCAAAAGGCCTGTGATTCTCCGTTGACAACTGGTTTTGTCATACATGGAGCATTTCTGATTTGGCTATTCTTCTCAAATTTATTCCATGTTACTAACATTTGGCATGATTTATTTTTTTTCAAACTGGCTTCGACTTAAAATCCATGCAAGTTTTTGTTATAAGGCAAACTTATTACATGAGTCAACAATTTACCTGAAATAATGGGAATGTTATAGTCCTTATGTGGGCTTTAGAAAAATAAGAAAGGGACACGATGTGGCTTATTGTTGAAAAACTTATTTCAGACCTCAATCTACACTAGCCTGCATGCTTTAGTGGTAAGCATGGCAACTTACTAATCCTACTTCATTTCACCGTGGCCGTGGCTTAGTGGTAGCGAGTTCGCTTACTTAACTGAACCTGCTTTGATGTACTGTTCACCGGAATAAGTCCGCCTGTTGACCCTCAGGTATATGAGCAAGTCACATGCTGTGGCTCCGGCAACGTTGGTGTGCTTTTTATGAGGTGTCCTCCCCGGTTTTCCATCCTAATAAAGCTATTTGCAGTGTGAAGGGGATATACTGTTGTCATATATGTGAAATACCCTAAGTTGTAAAAACCCAATGAAACAGACAAACAAACGATCATTTCACCGCTCACAGACTAATGTCCACCTGTCGACCTCAAGTAAAGTTCCTCATGGTTTTCTACCACATGTAATCAAGGAACAGTGTGATAAAACAAAACTTCCTCATTTTGAAGAAACTTGAGTATGATGCTTACAAACACTTAGCAATATAAATATGTTATGACTAAATATGTTATGACTATATGACAATTATTTGACATCTGTTGTATGTTTTGTGAGTAGGAGAATTATCTCGGAGACTGCCTAAGGGAAGCACTGATTGATATTGAAAGCAACACTTGGTAGCATGTGACTTGCTAATCCTATTTCAATTTATAGTTCACAGAATCGAGTCCATCTGTCGACCATCGGGTATATGAGTGAGTCACACGATGTGGCTCCGGCAATCGTGGGGGTGATTTTCACGAGGTTTCCTCTCGGTTTTCAACCATAATGAGGCAAGAACAGTGTGAAGTGAACAATCTGTCATATAAGTGAAATACCTTTCAGTACGACGTTAAACCCAAATCAAACAAACAAACAAACAAACAAACACAAGATTTAACCAACTGTTGAAAGCACTCATGCATGAGACTATTTCGTTTCCCTTCATTATATTTTTTATTTACTATGTTGTCAGGACCAGGGATGGCTCTAGACCTTGAGCTGAGTATAACTGGCTGTAAACCAGGCAAGATCCAGCACACTCTCTTCTGCTATGTGGACAGTTTGAGTGAACCCCTACACCTTCACATCCAGGCTGATATCAAGGTCAGTTACACAAACTCAATAGATATAAATCTGTAGAAGTGTACATCCAGAGAATCTCTTACAAAGCCACAGCTTTTGGGATGGAGCTTCAAGTTGTCCTGGCCCATGGCTTAGTGGATAGTGTGTGTGCTCAGTAACCCTACAGTACTTCGATGTACTGTCTGCAGGATCAACTCTGTCTGTCAACTATCAGGTATATGAGTGTCACATGATGTGGCTGTGACAATCATGTGGGTTGTTTTTACGAGGTTTCCTCTTGGTTTTCTTTAATTTTTGGCAAGGAACAGTATGAATAGAACAATTTGTTGTCATTTAAGTGAAATACCCTTGAGTACAAAATAAAAACCCCAATGAAACAAACTAACAAAATCATGGTGCGAATAGGCTCTCAGGGCTAAATATAGCTGATCTGTTAGTTATTGTATTGTGTACTGTGATTGTCCAGTTCTGTCTTTGTATGTTGCCAGTCAGTGGTTTTGAGGATGATTTCGTTCACCTGTTTGGTTGTCATGCCATCAACTGAGGTCTAAAGTAGAAATTTAAACCTCAATGAATCAAACAAAACTCTATTCTTTATTATGCGTCAGTACTCCTCATGATGGTATGACCAATAAACAAAACACTGATTCAAAATGAATTCATTAGCTTCCCTTGGAATTTACTTCACTATGTTCTTGAAAAGACAGCTTTCAAAGAGGTTCATTGGATAAGTGAGGACCAAAATAATATTTTCTTTGCATAGTTCCATTGTGCCATTTTTTTTCCATTGCAGGGCCCTGACATTTGTATAGAGGAGTCAGATCTGAACTTTGGCTTGGTGGAATTAGGTCAGACTGTATCAAGGGAGATCACCTTGAACAACATGTCTCAGACTGTCACCAGGTGGAGTATTGAGCAGTGCTCCCTGGAGGAGAATATAGGTGGAGAAAATGTAAGATTTGTCATTCCATTCAAACAAAGCAAAATCATTGATATTCATAATGTTCTGTTCCAAGATATCTTCTGAGCAAATTTTAAACTGTTAAAGCTTCATGACTTTATCTTCAATTTCTCTATCACAAAACTGCGAGTTATTTTAACCAGTCTTTGTTAAGTTAAGCTTTTAAAATTATTTAAACCAACATGTACATTAAACCCACTACGACTACTGCTAGAACCGTGTAAAAATATATTCAAGTTTAAATCATATTATGTTTTTAAAGCTTTATGGCTTAGAATTTACATTGCGACTATGACATGTATGGTGATCCGTTTACCTTAAGCAGAGGGTTGGGATGGAGCTTCCTGTTGGCCCAATGCTCTCTGAACAAGCAACATAAAGCCAATTTGGTTTGTGATGTCGTCATATTACATCCTGCTATTGTCACGTATTAGTCCTGTCTTGTCTTAGTTTGTTGTCAGTGGTGTTGAGGAGAGTTTTCCTCATCTATTTGGATAAAGAAAAAAACTTAAGGTGAAACCCCAATTTGATAATAGATGTTAGAGGTTAATTTTAATGAATTGCATTAATTTAAAGATGAGAAATAAATTTACTTTTAACTGAATCTTATATTTGGCTATATTATCATATTCTTCAGGAGAGAGATAAAGAGTTTGATTTTAGCCCATCCTTTGGGGAACTCAAACCTTTGGAAAGAAAAACAATCGGTGTAAAATTCACTCCATCAATCATACAGTCTCTTAACACTGTATTTGGCGTGACCGTGGAAGACGAACAAAAGTGGTGAGTGAGATTTTATTTATTTCTTTTTATGCTTGGCTGCAGCAACCTAAGATGACATACTACATATTTTTAAGGTATTAACTAGAACTTAGATTTTAAAAGCTTTTAATATGTGGTGAATGAAATGAGGCACACAAGATGACTTTGTCAATCACTAGGTTTCCTGCTGGTTTACTACTGTGTATGGCTGCTAGGGCTGTCATAATTCAGCCTGTTGTTCAATTAATATGATTTTTTATATTTAGGCTAAATGTGTTGTGTATTTTGTTTTTTCAGCCACATATCTGTTTGTGGTGAGGTTCAGCTACCGAGGGCGTGTCTATTGAACTGTGAATTAACACTGGATGAGGTTTACATCAATGTACCTGTTGTCAAGGAATTTACCTTGATCAATCAAACTTTGCTCGGCACCTATTACAAATGGGGACAGGTAGGTATTTATTAATGGAAATGAGAATCATTGAGCTATTGCCAAGCGACAGTCTGTTGAAAATAGTGGCAGAGAGTTGAGAGGGAGCTTCCTGTTGCCTTGGTGTTCTCAGAGCTAATGAAAATCATGACGCCTGGTCGATTTGTTTGTGATGTCTTTGTATTATGTCCTGTATTTGTAATCTCTTGGCTTTGGTTGTTGCCAGTAAAGTTGGGGGTAGTTTCCATCACCCATTGGCCTAGCAGGCTGTCATGTGGGGCAAATAACCTTATGTACGTCATTAATCCCAATCAAACAAAAATGAGACAGTACAATTCTCATTCAATTTTATATTTGTTTCACCATGTCATCGCACCATGATAAACCATCTCCGGTCTTTTTTTTTTACGGATACATGTTATCAGATAGTCTATAATCTTAGAATTTTAATAAAGTTGATAACTTTTAGTAAGATGCATTGTATTTGTTGTTGTTGTTGCAGGCTATTGGTGATGACAGTGACCATGTCAAGATAAACATAGAGCCCAGTGATGGCATTTTACAAGGCAGAGAAAAACTACAGCTCTCCCTTAGCTTTATGGCTGACAAAGAGGTGAAGATATAGGGGTGTTTTATCGAGAGGGCATCTGCTTTACTATGGATATCACATAACTGTACTCAGTTTAAATCTTACAGCTGGCAGAATGAATTTGAAAATAAATTGACAAGTCAATACTGATATCCAATGTAATGCAAGGTCTTGACACAATGGGAACTAAGACTTCGAGATATGTCATTGTGACAACAGTGATCTCCCTTTGCAAAATAACATTGTTTTAAGATTAAATCTTAAGGATTGGTCGATTACAATCTGATCAAAACCAGACCTAGACAGGCTCTCGGACAGTTTATTGTCGCCAAATATAGATCAGGAAAAGCCAGATAACAAACTACATTGATGGTTTGACCTGGGATACAGAGTGTACAGGGATTAGAAACTTCACAGTGATGGACTTCATGCAAAAAGTCAGCCTCTGTGAAATTTCACAAGACTCCCACAAATGAACTCAACACGTTTCAATTCAAATGGTATTTCATTTTGTACCATTTTGATAGAATATCAGACAAGGGAAAATGAGGCTTGATCCTTTCAAGGTCTTGCTAACAGACAGTTAGGATATACATATATAGCAGAACATGGTTGTACTGTAATTACATCTGCAGATGAATACCCATCTCATAAGACATTATAAATGTTTTGTTTGTTACAGGGAGAGTTATCCTCTATCCATGTACCCTGTGAGGTTGAAGGAATGCAATCACCACTCTGGTTAGCCCTTTCTACAACAGTCAAGGGCTTGTCAATCGATTGCAAAGTCTCTGTGGACGGACCTGGCTCCAGGTCAGTTTAAATGTTCAGAAGTATTAATCAAATCTTACTTTCATCTGTAAAAAAAAAAAAAAAAACGTTTGATTTTTTGCCACTCACATGTGTCATTTTCAGTTTGTTCTGTTGCTCTGTAGCGTAAAACAATAATCAATCAATCAATCAATACATGTACTTTGATCTGTCAAAACTTTTCAACAGGTAAATTATTTAATAAATCGATAAAAATCGATTTAAAAAATTAAAAATATAAGGTATTTGATTGGTCAGAAACTTGATGAGTAGGGGAAGAAGTATGCATGCAAATCCCATATGGCTACGTCACAAGTTTTGATTTTAGCCACTAGTACCCTTAGGACTTTCAACATTGTTTAATCTGAGGATTCTACCTTGTGGGTGCCCAAGTTCCTAAGACCAATCAGCATGTTTCATAATACATCATTTTTTATGAAAGATTGTAAATCAATAAAATTCAGATATACATGTACATTGTAGTTTCAAACACAAAATTAAGATATTTTTATACCCAAAATAATATGTTTAATATATTGACTTATTTCAAGTTTTTAATACTTATTATGACTTATGTATGTCTGTTGCAATTCAATTTGTTTCTCTTTTTGGTGTTCATTGCAATCGATTGGAATGCTCTTTAAATAGAAAAATATATACATATTACATGTAAATAAAATCACTTACTAACTCTAACCTTAAAAGAAGAAAGTTGATTGGACCACCAAGTTTTGATTGTTTGAATAATTCAATTTTTGGTTGCAGTTTTTATTCGGAGGAGTTATCATTGGATTTTGGTGCAGAAACTTGTCTTAGGGATACACCAAAGCTATATCTACACATCACGAACAAGTCTGGTATCACCGCACCCTTTTCCCTTCACATGGAACACTTCTCGAGTAAAGCCCCTCTGCCACCAAACAGTGGTACAAAGGGAGAGAGAGCTGGCCCACTTCTCGGGAAAACACTCAAGGGGTACGTATAAACGAATAACATGGAGGCGTCTATCAATAAATTCAAACAGTAGCACATTTTCAAACACAAATTACATCATTCAATGACATCGCTCCTTATGGAATTATTTTTTTCCTGTTGCCTCTTATTCACAGTGCCCTATGACGAAATTACTTCTAGCCATATTTTTCACAGGTATATAAGGAGTCACATGATGTGTGTTTAAAGGAAATTTTTTCTTAGTTTTCCTCCGCCTTCTGGCTAAGGGCAATGCTGTTTTTAGTTAGCACTGGAGGAAAACTAATTTTTCAACATTATTGAAATGCTTCACATCTTTGTAGTGCCAGTGTCAATTGTCGGGATACACAACCGTCATATAAGCGAAATACCACTAAGCACAGTGTAAAACACCAATAAATCAATCAATCGAACAATCCGTCTTTATATACCTTGTAACTTCTATATGTTGGGACACTCTAATTTTGGGACATGTAAACCCCCTGTAGTAAAGCCTTTTTTCTCTGTCCCAACTGCTTGAAGTTATAGGGTATGTGAAATACCCTTAGCTTCAGCTTTAAACCTGAATCAAACAAAGCAGCAAACCAAACCAATTACATCGCATGGGGCGTATAAACCAACCTTGTATTGGTGGTTTTGTGGAAATATTCTTGTATATCAACAAATGAACCCTTGGTTCTGTCCTTCCCAAACTGGCCAAGTGTAAACATAATGGTAGTTATCAGTAGTAAATACATCTGATTGACAAGAAAAAATTTCTCAGGCCTGGTCCTATCAACCTTGCTGGACAGATGTTGTATACTATGAATTTAGAAGGGGCTGCAGAGAAAGGTCTGACTCATCGAGTTGTCAATGGTGACAGACAATTTGAATAAGAAATTCCCTCTGGAACCATACCTGTTGATTGGTGTTTAATGTCGTAATCAAGGGTATTTCATTTATATGACGACAGATTGTCCTCTTCACACTGTTCCTTGCCTTATAAAGGTGGAAAACCTGAAGGAAACCTTGTAACTGGCCACCTGCTTTATCAAAGAAACATATGAGGTTTTCTATGGTATTTTTGTTAGGCACAGTAGATACTTTGTTGTCATACTATTGAGTACGACTTAACCCCAATTGAACAAACAAAAAAAAACAATGTCTAATTTGAGCTCTGACAGAACCATGCTTGAATTTCAACTCACCGTTACCAAACCGTGGCTAATTGGCGATTTCCTTTCACTCAAACAGGGACATGCAGAGTTGTTTGCCTTATTCAAAACTCTATTTATGAAAATACACCTTCTTGTCCATTGGCCAACTAAAGTTTACAGAATTTAGATGTGCCCACTGTTACAGGAAAATAATTAGTCAAGAGGGATAAACTGAATACGCACAATGTAACAAAAATGACATACATAGTACTTTGTCATCTTGTTATGGGCCTCATTCAAAATATTGTTGGCAAAACATTTTCGATTCTTACATGCTGCTACTAACTATGTATGATGGTTGTCAAGGAGATATGTTGCTTATTGTTGTAGGCGTATCTCCCTCAAGAAGACTCCTAACCTAGCTGATCCTCATTCACGAACATCGAGTAAAGCTTACAAAGGTAACTTCTGCTGACATTATAACTCTTCTTTGTAGCCCTCAATAAATACTATACATAAATTATTACGTATATTCAATACTATTTAGATTTTAACATTTAAATATTATAAAACAATAAATTTATAGTAAAATCATCAAACTTGGCTGTTGTCAAGCAATTTTTAATTGGTTTTCTTTTGTTTTAATTTAATCAGAGGTTTGTCAGAGTATGCTCATCGAAGGTAAAGGAGCAGCCTTTGTTATTTACCCCTCCTCTGGTGAGATTGGTCCATTCAGTGAGGAGGTCATAGAGGTCACCGGATTTAGTGATATGTGGGGAGAATACAGGGACAATCTCATCCTTAAGGTAATCACTGGTCAAAACAGGCTTGCTGAAAAACACTCATGGGGCTCAAAGCATGCTTGATAGAAATACACCTCTTGATTTAAATCATTGTTTCTGAAAACATGCATCTTGGTTCAAATCAAGCCTTCTGGAAACATTCACCGGGCTTTATATCAGGTCCGCTGGAAACAAGTATCCTTACTGTAAACAGACCATTATATTTTTTTTTCCTAACTGATATTGTTTTACCTTTATTATTGTACAAGGCTATGTATCAACTGCCATCTATTTGTTGTATATAGGTGGGAGATTTAGATGCAGTTGCTGTGCCTGTCAAGATGAATGTAGTAGGCTGTCCTCTCAATTTCCAGTTGACGGCAGCCCAGCCAAACAAACGTCCAATTATCAGGTATTTTACAAAACAAATTTACAAGATAATGTCTGTAATACCGAATGTGTATTTAACAGGGCAGATTGAACAAGGTTGAAGTGATTAAAAGCAAAAGTTTGTGGTCTAGTCAGAGTTGTCAGTAAAAAAAAAAAAACTTTTTTTTCTGTCACATCAGAGCCTTCAGTAAAAAGCAGAACTTTAATAATTCAGTTTAAAAAAAATTAAAGCCAATCTGTCCAACGAAGAGTGAAGTGTTGTTGATTCCTTCCTCCAGACAAAAATACCATGTGTGAGTGTTTCCCGTAGAATAAGACTGCCAATTTACGTTAAAAATGTTTAGTCTTCCACCATGAGCCATGTTGCTCAGCAGGGGCTTAGCCAAAAATCAAAAGTATCGTATCCAAAATTGTCATTTTGCCTATCTTTTTTATGTAACTGGATTTTCCCACTCTCGCATTTTAAAATTTCTTAAAACAGGATGTCCAAATGAGGCAGTCGTTTAAATCATGGGGTCCAAAGAATGGTTGGACAATTACTCCACTGCATAAGTCTCAGTCAGTTATAATGCTTGTCCTGCTAGCAAAAGACCTGAGTTAGAATCCCAGTGGAGGCAAGCTACATTGACTTTCTCTACTATAAAAATATTATTTTATTTGCTGATGTCTGTACCTTAATGAATTGTATTCCAATCGTCCTTGTTGCTTTTTGCAGGTTTGGGAGTCACATTGCTGACACAGCTCCAGTTAGTAGGAAAGTGCAAATCAACAATATCAGTCCTTTCGGTAGGAGCTACTTTTCTCATGTTTTAAAAAAAAAAAATGGAAACTTTCAAAGAATTTATTGTTAAACTGATTTTTTAACACAAGTGGGATCCAATAGTCAATTAATGCTCCCTGATGAGCTGATATTTATACTAACAAATACTTTGGTTTTCATCAGCTGACAAAATAAGATGGTTTCTTTGAGGATGACAAGAACAGGGTCTCTGTCAACTGGGTCAAAAAAGTCATGTCGTTTGCGACAAATCAGACACCAGTTGTTTATATCGTATCTATAATCCAAGGCTGCAGCCATTTAACTGACTGTCTAACAAACAACTTTGTCAACAACCAATCAAAATCTGTGTGAAGATTTAGATGAGATATGACATTTTAATTGGATGTATAAAAGTAAACCCTGTTCTGGTATCCCTCGAGAAACCGTCACTTTTTTACCAGAGCTTAAAAAGCTGTTAATTAGCGAGAGTATACTAAATAATGTCACAATAATGAATAACCTGTTGTTTTTTTTCCAGACATATGTTTAGACTGGGAGGTATTTCAGCTGTCAGACAATGATCAGAAACTGGTTGATTTTGTTGTAAAATACGGTGAGATTTTTCCATCCCGTGACTCTGATGGTAATGAGATTGTACCATCATTTCCAGGTCAGTAATATTTAAGACGCCTATGTAAGTCATTCCATCATGTAAGATATGATGTGAATTCCAGTGTCCGGTTTAGGTTTAGTTTAGGGTTAGGTTTTGTGTTGTCATTTAGTGTTAGTATAAGGGTTAGTTTTAGGGTTAATTTTATGTTTAGGGTTAGGATTAGGGTTATGTTTAGTATTAACTCTAATCCAGAACTAAAAATTCACATGATAAGCCCTCTATGTGTGCCTATCACAGCAGTTTCCTGGGCCTTGGCTCAGTGGTAACGTGTGTGCTTCCTGAACTGAACCTGCTTTGATTTACCGTTCATGGGCTCCAGTCTGCCTGTCGACCATAAGGTGTATGAGCCAGTCAAATGCTATGGCTCCGGCAATCGTGGGTGTGGTTTTTATGAGGTTTCCTCCTGGTTTTTCCACTGTAATTAGGCTATGTATAGTGTGAAGTGGACAAACCATCATATAAATGATATACCCTTGAGTACAGTGGAAAGTGAACAATCTGTCATATAAGTGAAATGCCCTTGAGTACGAGGTTAAACACCAATCAAACAAACAAATAAACAGCAGTTTCCTTGTCAGAGGTGTATAGTTTGGGTCAGACTTGGGGTCACCCATTGGTCCAATGAAAAGGTTCATGTGTTCAAATCCTTTTTAATCCTTATATCAGTTGAATAAATAGGGGGCATCCATATGTTTGGCTCTCAAAATTTAACATAAACAATATAGGGGAGATTTGTTTTCTCCTGTTTTAATATTACATGGAGTAAAGCAGCTTATTTTATCATCTTAACCACAGACCCTCCAGCTATGAAGCGATACCCGACTGACTTCATCTTCAACTCACCGAACACAACACCAGCTGTGAGTCGCGAGGCCACTCAGGTGGATGGTGATGAGTTCAACATCCCAGCTACAATCGAGGAGACATCCCCCAGCTCAGAGTATCTTCTTCCTAGACCACAGATTGTCTCCACCTTCCTCAGACTTCATGATGGCACAGAGTCTAGCAAACCATATGATGTCTACCCTAAACAATTGGTATGTATGATCTCAAAGTAAACAGGGCCCACGGCCGTGGCTTGGTAGTAGAAAGTGCGCTTCTTATCCTACTCCAATGTACTGTTCACAAGATAGTCTGTCTGTCGACCATCAGGTATATGAGGAAGTCACACTCTGGTGATCGCAGGGTGGTTTTTGACCAGGTTTTCCCCCGTGATTAGGCAATGAGCAGTGTGAAGTAGACAATCTGTCATCATATAAGTGAAATACCCTTGAGTACGACATTAAACCTCAACCAAACAAACAAACAAGATATTCTCATGGGGCACCAGTTCTGAGATCTTTATCAAATAAAAAATATATGTATTATATTTCCAAGGTGCTGTCCCACCATATAGCAGATCTAGTGTGAGGTTCAACTCATCTGATATGTTGCTGCCATCTTAAATTTGCACAATTTGTAACCATTGCCTGTCTATTTGGGTATCCTATGTTTGTGTTGCATTTTTGCTGTAGATTGTCACTATTGTTCTGTGATGTTGGTGCCATGAACATGTTTAGTTAAACAACCTAAAGTATGACATATCTCCAATAGATTCATGACTACGGGTTATAGAATTATAAGTAAAAAGTACTTAATGGGGAAAGAGTGGAATAGGTAGAGTATTTAAAATTGTAACGACATGTAACTTTTTTGTTCTTTCGGTGCAGGTGATAGCTGGTAAATCCAGTGGAGTTGTAACAGTGAGATTCACACCTCCATCAATTAAGACAGTTGGCATGGGGATGGAGTGTCTGAGTTATGCTCATGCCTACATAACACTGGCTGATAAGGTTAGTTCATTGTACCCTTTACCTTACAAAGACTCAAAGACTGTGAATGTAAAATAAGGGTTCATACAGACCTTGAAACTCCTGGAAAACGATGATCGCTCTTTGAAAACTCTTAAAAATTCAGAATTTATGTTAACATTTATATTGATATATTTTCATCAAAAAATCAATTCTGATGATAGCGCTGAAAAAAAAAATTGCAAATTTGAATAGTGATCGTTTTGTGTTTTCCTTTAGAACTCAAAATAAGAAGCTCAGCATATAAGCTCACATTATTCTTTTGTTGAGATATTGAAAATATTTGACAAATATTGAGAATAATTAAAAGAGATTCCTTATTGAGTTGTTCATTTTACACTGATGGTTATGACAACATCCCCAGATGATGGATGTAGGATAGGAGTACTGTTCAAGCATTATCCATATAGGATATTTAATTTAGATATTGCTGTACTGTACCTGTATATATATGTTTTGAATGCTGTCTGCAGGACCAGGATGGTTTGGTGAGACGAAAACAAGGCTTTGACATGGACACTTTGAGGATGGATATGACAGCATACGTAAAACCAGCTTTGTGAGTACAGACAAAACAGAATGTCATAAATTTTAGAGTTTAATAAGCAGCAGATTGGATTTTCTAGGAGCTGGATCTATAAAGTTTCACAGTGTTATAGAACTTTGCACAGGAGATTATGCTATCCATAATCAGAATTTGTCTTCAAAAGTTTTATAGGCCTGAGTGTGCCTTTATCTTAACTGCTAGAGAATTCCTTGTCAAAGTAAGATATAAGATATAAATAACATGATTATATATATTTTTAGTTTTCAATTCTGTAGCCTATCTATTAGCTGTAATACCCCATACTAGTATGTAAATGACACAACTAGATAATATTGTTGTTGTTGTAAAGGTTAAGGGTTGAATGTGCTGAAGAGGAACAGATGAGGTTTAGAGGAGCCATGAGTGACCTCCTCTCAGGGACAGAGGTGAGTTTACCCCAGATTGTCAGCAAACTACCTCTAACAGATTGGTTAGATTATACCTGGTTGTCCATTGATTAGAGCATGAGCTGTTTAATATTCTGATTATGGAATTTACCCCCTTATCAGTTGGTCATTACATCCACTAGTTATCATCAGATGATGAGTTTACCCCAGATTGTAAGTAGCTCTGTTTTATAAACGGATTGTTAGTTTATGCTTGATTGACCACCAGTTAGAAATCAGCTTTTTAATATTTTAATTGGGGATTTAACTCCAAATAGTCGGCAGTCTGAATATCTGCTGTTCAATACTCAGAAGCGAGGATGATTTCTATCACACTTTGGAATTTAATTGAAATAACCTTAAAGAGATGGAAAACACTATTGGACCTGAAAAGGATTATTAATTTACATGTGTGCATGACAATTTTTGCTCTTGATTTTAGCAAGAACAGTTTTTGTATTCCTATTGTACAGTCTTGAAATGTTGGCAATGGAGGAAATTTTCTCTTTGAAAATGGATCCTCTTGTCACAACATTTGTGATATCAGATGCATTCGACTGGACGTTTTTGTGAAGTCGTTTTGTCTTACTGAACACGTGATTTTGTTAACAGGAAAAATGTTTGAACTTAAGAAATTTCACAAATGTACCAGTCAAATAAAATTGTAGACAACGGCTTCACCATGCTAAAAAAAAAACCTCCAGTCGAATGTGGCTTCTGTCACTTTTAGATGATGTCATTTATGTACACGTTTATCTATTTACGCTATTGGAGAGTAGGGATCGCCTTTAATGTCCCCTTTTTCACATGACAAGCCTCCCATTGATAAAATGTATATCAAATACATTGTTATCTGTTTTGTAATAGGAATAACTCTTAGAAGACACTCCTATTACTCTGCAGAGCTTGTAATGTTTGAAGAGGTAAATCACATCTGTGTATTTCCATCAAATTTAAGCTGGTCAATTGTTGTTAAACAGTATTTGACAGACAAATTTATGTTATTGAAAGTGTTGTAGTATGTTTTGATTATTTGTTTTCTAGTTAACCACGGAGAGTTTGAATGTATGCAGTGCTCTACTTACCAATCAAACAGAGACCCCCATGACCTTTCAACTGAGGGTGAAAAGTCCTTTCCTATTGGTTGATCTGGATCCTCAAACGACAGAGAGCGGAACAACCTCCAATACCCTCACGGATATGTGCACACTCAAACCCCAACATACGCTGCCGGTTAGTCAAATTATCTTCACCTCCAATACCATCTGAAAAAATTGCTTTGATTCTAGGTCTCCAGGGGCCAGTTGTTCCAAAGTGTATTAACGTTAAACCTTTGTTGTTCGACATCACGTCACCATTCAGTTTTCTTTGTGATGTTACCAAACTAAGCCGGAGTTTTCTTTTGAACAACTCGACCCAGGTGCCAGTTGCTCAAGAGACGATTTGTTGTTAACACCAGAATAAATCTCTAATGATGGATTAGAGATAGACCTTCAGCATAGTGTGATGTCATCTAATTACAGTTTAAATTTAATAGTACTTCAAGCCACCGGCCCAAGAGGGAGACTTTGTGGTTCAAAGTTAATGGCTTCATTTCAAGCATACCTATACTAGAATATGACATCATCTATCACAAGTGTTTAAAAGTGGGAAGGACCTACACATTAAGACCAAATTCTCCCTGGATTAGACAGCTTGTAACTATTTTTACCAAATACCGATTAATTTGTTTGATACATATTTCTCACATACTTTCTATACATTGTACACGGTCATAACATTCTCCTGAGAGGCCTGTATGTAGTTTAACCAGCACAAACTGCAGATTGAACTCTATTCAGAAACTTGTCCCTGGGAGTTTGTCAAGAACACAAGAGGACTACTGTTTGAATTAATTGACATCATTGTGCACATGTCATTTATGTTAAGAAATATAATATTATCTGACATCTCTGATTTACTTCAACAATATTTTTATTAGTTCACTTCCATTATCTCTTGGTTGAGTAAATACTGCTTATGGTCAAGTAATTAAGGACAAAAAACGTATTCTTCTCCAACTCCTTTCAGGTTAAGGTAGCATTCAAGGTGGACATTGACCTGTTAAAGTTCCTGGATGCTCTAGAGACCGGTGAAGAAGTGGAATCCATTGAGTTAGAGGTGAACAATGGAGAGAGGAAGTTACAGTTTTTATACGACCTCTATGTCGAGTTCAACAATTCAACAGTACAGGTATGGTAACCTTCAAATCTTTTAAAATGTAGATATAAAAGCATCGGGATGCAGATTCGTTGGTGCTGTTTGGATTATCTCCCTTGCAAAATGTGTAAGCTCAGCTGACTAGACATTAGCATAAGAGCAATATGATCTGGAGTTGTTTTTGTGCTCTCTGGATTATGTTGTTTAGTTGACTGGAGATAAGTATAAGAGCAATATGATCCTGAATTGTTTGTGCTGTTCGCATTATCTCCCTTGTTTTGTTTACTGGAGGTTAGCACCAGAGAAATAGGATCTGGATTTGTTCATGCCATGTGAATTAATTCCACTATTTTGTTTAGTGGAGATTAGCGCAAGAGTGCTGGGGCCGCAACTTATTTTTGCTATGAGAATTATCCCTCTTGTTTTGTTGTTTGGCAATCAATACAAGCCCAGTGTAATACAAACTTGTTTGTACTATCTGAATTACCTCCCTTGGAAGGTTGACAGGAGATAAAGCACAAGAGAAATTGGATCCGTGATTGTTTTTGTGCTATCTGAATTATCCCCCTTGTTTCATTGCCGGAATATAAGTACAGGAACATCAGGGTCCGGGCATGTGTTGTCTTGATTATTCCCCTTGTAACATGTGTAAGCTTGGATGACTAGAAATGAGCATCAGTGCAATACGATTCAGTGTTGTTTTAATGCTGCCTCAATCATTTGGGTGACTGGAGAGTAACACAAGAACCATATTATCCAGACTTGTTTGCATTTTTGCGAATTATCTCCCTTGTTAGGTTTAAAGGAGATCAGCACAAGAGCTGTAGGAAACAGACTTTTTGTACTATCTGAATTACCTGCCTTGTAAAGGTTAACTATAGATAAGTAGAACGGCAATAGAATCCAGAGTTTTTTTTGTGACGTCTGGAATATCACTCTTAAATACTTGAGAACAAGTGCAATATGAACCGTGCATGTTTTTCCCCTGTCAATTGTTTCAAACCTATCTAGTGGGTTTTTATATCATATAATTGTTTGTTACCTGTGTTTTTATCAGATGTATTGTAACTAATTACTTGATCCTTTGTTTGTTTTCAGTGTCTGCCATTGCACGCCACCTTGTCTGTTCCATCTCTGATCCTGTCCAGGGAGACATTAGATTTTGGGACCTGTTTGGTTGGCCAGAGAAGAGAGATGGAATTGACAGTGTCAAACAGGACAGCTTCATCCAGTCAGTGGACTGTCACCACAGGTATTCACCACACTTGTTAAAGAGACTAGTAGATGATTTTTTAAATGATTTATTGAATATATACATGTTTTCCATACACAACACTTATAATTGCTGCTAGAAATACTACATACATCTACAATAATATATTTTATTATAAACAAATTTTAATGACGCCCTCTATTTAGCTTTAAAATTTCACGTAAAGCCAAGTAACTGGTATTCACAATTTTACCTCTCATGTCAATGTCAGTCCAAACATCACAATACGTTTCAATTGATTGTTTATTATAAAATAGGCATATAATAACATCATAAATTAAATGTATTACAGAATCTCAAACGGACACAATTGTAGCTGGGACATTTGAAGTGCTGCCCTCTAGTGGCTTGTTAGAGGCATACATCACCCATATCTCTAACAGCAAGACCTTGATCAAGGTTTTCTTCACTGCAAAGTAAGTCACATTTTTCTTATGGATATGTGGGTATTTGTGGGGCGCTTCATGTTACCCTGGTGCATCGGGGCATGCAGCAAAAACATATGGTGAGGGTCAATGTGTAGGTGAGAAGCATACACCCTTTAGGTTGATTGATTGATTGTTGTTTTACATCCTGCTTAAGGGTATTTCACTTATATGGTGTATTCAAACAATAATTGACACAGGCACAACCGAGATGTGAAGTGTTTTCATAAATTTGGAAAATCAATTTTTTCTCAATTGATAAGTAAAGACAGCATTGCTACCCTTTAAACAAGCTGCCCTTAGACAGAGAGCTCTCCACCAATAGAAATTCAGTTATAGCTTTGATAAATCACCAATATTTTTTCACAGTTTAATACCAGTTTTGTTTATTTCAGACATGCAGAACTGTACGAGGTGGTGTTTGTTTTCCAGGGGAGGTTAGGGGAAGAGCCAAGAAGGCTGGTGGTTACAGGAAAAGGGTCTTACGATGGGAAACACCAGGCGATAGTGAATGTGTAATGGAACAATTTTGACCTACTATACTAAGCGCTTATATTTTAATTTTACAGGAGTCCTTCCAATTTAATTTGCCAGTGTGTTGTCAGTGAAGCAGTCTTCTCCAATTCTTATTTTACAAAAAGACAACCTTGTGATAATTTGATGTTCAAAAGTTTTATAGCTGCTGTCATACATAATAAATAAATGTGTTTACGATAACCCATTGTGGTGATACCAAATAGTAAACATAGAATTTGACTAACCCTTAAATATAAATTTCAATATATTTATTTATAATCCATGTATTTGGAAGTTGGTATATTGTATGAATTGTAGCTGTTCACTCAGTTTCGATTACAATATAGAGCCGTCTTGCTTCTACAAGATTTAAAGGAAAATGTCAACTTTAATACACTTTTTCATAAATAATTGTTGAACAATACTGCAACTGGGTTGACCAAACCAAACCATCCTTATAAGCCATCTTGCTGTGATAATATTTTATATGAATTTGCCAAGTCATTTCATGTACAATTGTAAAACATCCGCCCACTGACAGAAATAAAAGTTTGTTTAATAAACTTTATAGGGATTGTTTGTTCACATTTCATGAAACTGCGCAGACCTTCTGTCTTATTGTAAATATTTGTGCACTTCAGGGTTGTGGCAATTAGTCCAATCACTGGCTGGTGTTAAGCCACCATAGATGAATTGTTCAATGTATCACGATTGGTAACTTTCAATTGGGTTCATTCCTTAGTGTACGCAACTGTGGAGAAAAGGACATGTTTGACCATAAACACAGTAACTATAAATTGAATTTTTTTTTCAATTTGACTCCAGTCTACCTAAATTGTCTGCTGAGTAAGTTTGTATCCAATGTCATTTGAGTGCATATCAGGCATTTGTCTTTCAAACTCAGTTTGTCTCAAATGTCAGCTGAGTGAGTTTGCATCAAATATTAGCTTTTGTCTTTCCAGTAGAGTTTGTTTCAGTATATTTGACATAAATCTCCATAGAATTCACTGATAATTTTGAATGAAGTTTGTATATGTTCTAAAACACCATAATGGGTCACATATGACACTCTTGTCTGTATGGAATCTATCCATTGAGAGCATGTTAATCCATATTGTCTCCTGCAAGAACTGTTACATCTGATCTGATTGTTTGTTTGATTGGTGTTTAACGTTGCACTCAAGGGTATTTCACTTTTATGACGATGGATTGTCCACTTCCCACTCTACACAGCCTTATTACAGTGGAAAACCAGGAGGAAACCTCTTAAAAACCACCCCGCAATTACCGGAGCCACAACATGTGACTCGCTCATATACCTGATGGTTGAAAGCCGGACTCGAACCTGTGAACGCTAAATCGAAGCATGTTCAGTTCAGAAAGCACACTCGCTATCACTGAGCCACGACCACGGGGCCTCACATCCGATCTGACATCTCCTTTGGTTACATTAGTGGTTTAATGTAGAGGGAGTCTGACATAATTGAACTGGCCAGGTGTTGTCACACTGAAAAGTTTGACATGGAGTGGAAGAAACTCCCTTCATTATTGGATGACTATTCCTGACGTAGCCACAAAATATCAAATATATGGTCCAATCCTACAAACTGATTTTTCTCTTTGGGGGACACAGGTACGGTCCTGTTATGTCTTGAATGAGAATCGAATGAAGTCTACTTCAATATCCACAGAGGATTTTTTGTGAAATTTGTATGTGTTTGATAAATCAAATTTCAACTCAGCAAGCACTTCCATCTTAACTTCCCATTCCCCGGCTTTTTTCTGGATATACTGAAAAGAAAAAAAGTAGTATGGAATTAAATCAATTCTGTTAAAGGGGGGCAATTGGAGGGGAGAACAATGCCAGGTTTATTGATCAGGGGCTATAAAAAGGGAAACAAGGCAACGACGTCAAATGGCGTGGGAGCTATAAAAGGGAAAAAACAAACCACGGTCAAATAGCGCGGGAGCTATGCAAGGGGAAACAAGGCAAGATCAAATGGTGTGGGAGCCATAAAATTGAAAAAAACAAGACAAGGTCAAATTGTGTGGGAGCTATAAAAGGGGAAACTAGGCAAGGTCAAAAGGTCGGGAGCTATAAAATGGGAAACTAGGTCAAGTTAAAGGGTAGGAGCTATTACTGGGCAAACAGGTCCACGTTAAAGGGGGAAACAAGGCCTGGTTGAAGAATCAGGGCTATAACTGTGGGAAGTAAGGCCTGACTTAAAGGGAAACAAGGGTTGGTTGAAGGGCCTTGGGCCATTACTGGGGAAACAAGGCCTGGGGGGGGGGGGGGGGGGGGGAG
>JARFOD010081130.1:0-19572 GCA_031763545.1 Mopalia muscosa | reverse complement strand
TTCATACATCTCATATCTGCAGAGTTTAGATATCCTATTCTTTGATATCACTTACCATAAAATGTTGCAGTTTAAATTTATATAAACAGACAGACCAAATCAGCATAAAATATCTATTTTGTATATGATATGTGTGATCAAAATAGTCAACTTTGTCTACAATATTATATAAACATTTCAATCCAATGTCGTATTAATAGTATTTTTAATAGTCGTCGTAAAGTAGTTTGAAAAGCTATTTGCGATAATCGTGAAATATCGCAGGTAGCGACTTTAAATTTGCATTGTACAAAGTAGTCCACGCAACCTACAAAATTCTAAAACCGTTTTCATCCTAGGTACTGTGAAAACATATTTTTAAATAGCCAACGGAAAGCAGACCGAATACCTGTCTGCACAATGTCTCAGTAAATATCCCAGTGACAACTTAAAATTTGCAGTATAAAAAGTAGTCTGTGCCGTACACATGATGATATAACCATTTCCACGACAGCTCTGGGAAAATAATAGATATTGACATCAAAATTGTAGTCTACCAAAAAATCAAGGCTATGTACAAAATGATATAACATTTTCATTCCATTTCGTTTAATAACGCATTTTTGAATATCCATCGGAAAGCAGACCGAATGAGTTTCATAAAATATCAGAGGTATTGATAGGCCACACACTTAGCGTTAAACTTTTCTGATGTCATTGCGTCAATGTCAATAATAGAGGGTGGGGTGGGGGTGGGGGGGGGGGGGGTGTGTCTGGGGAGAGAACATCCTACGAGGGAAAATGTCCATGGGGGAAATTGTCAGGGGGGGGGGGGGTGAAATGTCCTACATTCAGATCGAGTTAGGATTAGGTTTAGTATTGACTCTAACTGAACTCCAAATTAAGAATTCACTTTAGGCTATATATATATGTCTTACATGCCAGATGGATGTACCGTTTTTGTTGATATCTACTAGTACTATCTGTATGTAGTATAAGTAAATTTAATACAGTTTTAATAGTGTTTGATATAATTCGACTTATCACAAGTTAGTAAGTTGTAAGAGTTAATAATAAAGACATTTATGTCCATCCATAATTAGTAAAAAATAGTGTGAAGTGGACAATCCATTGTCATAGAAGTGAAATACTGTTGGGTATAATGTTGAACCCCAATCAATCAATCAATCAAACAAACAAACAAACAAATCATTTGGACAGCATTTTTTTAACATACCACATATATATGATAGTCAACATAAGAAAGATAATTACTTGTAATCGATACATGTCGATAGTTGATCGATACTAACTTGTTATAACAAGAAACTAACTTTTACAATTACGACAAAAAACATTATTTTGATACAGTTAACTCATATTAATGAGAAGCTAACTTATATTAATGAGATACTTACTTGTTAAATATTAAGACATAGGCCTACTAACTCGTAATTATGACTAACTCTCTCATAATGAGTTGATATCTATCTCGTAGTTTCAACATGCCACTATCTCATAATGTCTTGATAGCTATCTCACAGTTTCAACATGCCACTAACTGGGTACCATACTGCAGTGTCAATGTTTCCATGGAGGCCATATGTTAATGTTGATCTCCCATGTCGCTTAAAAAAAAGAAGTTTTATGGGCCACTGGGTTGATTGTGACAAAAACAATTTCATCACAGCAGTAAGCTCCCTTCCAGCCACCCACTCCATGTAATCATTTGGTGAAATCTTTGTAAGATAAAGTTTGGTGCTGTCTCCGATTCAATTGAAATTATTGTCAAATTCACACCCCTCTAGTTAAAGACAGAATGCTTTAAGAATGTGTTACGGTATTGTTGGACTCCTTGGTTGATTTCAGAACACCCGTTGTATTTAGTCCATTATGCAGAAGAATATAAATCTGTACCATATATATGTATATATTTTTGGAAAACTTTAATACTCAGGATTACATATATATAAAGGTGGTGAAAATTCAAACATTATTTCTAAAAATATTGCAGAACGAGTTAATATCAACAGAAAAAAATAGACTGCATTTTTCATGGTTTATTTCTCGAAGTGCAATAACTATAAGACTCTAAAAAGTAGTTGACCGAGTAGAATAGTCCTTGAACCATAATAAATAGTGCCTCATTTATTAAGCATTTTGATTAGATCCATCGCAGGGGATTTTTTTTGTTTATCCTACATGTACTCTGGAAAGTTTTAAAAATGTCAAATACAACTTTCAGAAAACAATAAAGGACCAAGATCTAAAAAATGAGGCACAGTTTACCAGATTGCATTGTACTTTTTACGATTGTACTCATTTGAAGTTTTTAACATAAATAGTTTTCTAGAAATACTTCATGGAAAATGTGCCAGAAATGGGCAAGTAAATTTTAAGACTTTATGATTATGGGAAAACTAAATTATGGGCTCCAATTTAACAGTTTGTAATTAGCATTTCAATTTTTTTTCACAAACATATAGCTTGAATACCTTACTTTTAATCCAAGCAATTAAAAAAAAATTGTTTATTTTGCGCCCAAGTGGTCCAGCAAGACCTTAAAGCAATACTCTGGGCTGCAATAGAATGCTTACAGGTCGAATGAGCATAATTTCTTGTGTTCAATTATGCTATCTAATTTTCTAATTGAGCTATATCAATTTTATAATTGGATCTTGGGTAATGCACAAACTACAGTCAGATTTCTCCACACAGCCATGTGTAGTCTACTTTTATCATTAAACAGAAGAGCTCCACAAATATTGACCAATCAAATATCTTTCTTTTCAAAATGGGTGCCTCAACACAAGACCTGTGGAGTGGACTGTTTAAATCTTTGAAGTGTTAGTCGCGTGACTTCCAGTTGCCATGGGGCTGTCAAAGGGGTAAAATGAAGCCGATCTGTTTATAATGTTTGTCTTCTATTTATTTTTGCCAGTGGTGTCCAGATTAGTTTTCCCAACCCATTGAGCTGGTGTGTTGCCATACCCCAATTAAACAAACAAATTTTGAACATTAACTAACATAATGAACGTAAAGCTAGAAATACCAGAAATTCGTTTTAAGAAAAGGTGAATCTTTTGAATATGTTATTTTTTTTTTGTGGAGGGCTATTTTGTAAAAATTCTTCAGAGTTGATTAATTTAACCCAGACTTTATATTGATACCATTATGTCAAGGTAAGAAATCAGTTATTGTCCAAGGGAGGTAATTAAGTGTCATTCAATGCATGGAGGTCATTAGTTGGTGTGGTATTTAACCATATTGCATGATGGATATTTGGGATAGATTTGTTAATTAGCCTAATACTTTGAAACTATTCTAAGTATGATATTAATATCATTAAAGTGAGTTCTTTCTATTTTTTCCCCTCTTTTTTTAAACAGTCATGAAGTCAATCAACCAAGATTGAAAAATGATTTAATGCACTAATTTTACATGTTAAATAATTCCATAGTGTATATATACCTTTATAGGTATGAGGAAATTAAAAGAAAACGATATGTAAGTATTGTTTTAACATCATTTACTTGTTTATTTATTATTATTTAGGTATAGTTGTAAGAAAAATAATTCTCAATTTATTTTTAAGCAGTTAGTTTGTGTTTGTAATATTTTGTTTCATGCATTATTGATAGTTTATTTTTAGAAATATGTTTATGCATGATTTTGTTTTTCAGTTATATATGCATGTGTTTGCTGCTATAGTTTCTTTATATCAACCGGTTAGGACATTTTATATCTTGTTATTTCATGTATTTTTTCATATTAATCTTAAATATTGCTATTTTATTGGATTATTTTATTGTGGAGAAAAGAAATTTGCTTGCCTTCACTGGGAATTGAATTGCAATTTTATTGTTTATTATTTGTATTGAGCCTCTGTAGCTCAGTCGGTAGAGTGTTGGGCCTGTAACCCAAAGGTCCTGGGTTCGAATCCCAGTGGAAGAAAGCAAATTTTTCTTTCTTCTTTTATTCAAAATACATGTTTATATTTAATCATTGGTTTGCCAATTTATTGAAATATGTGTTATTTTAATTTATTTTGAACAGTTATTAAGTATTTATACCAACATAATAATAGCAAATGAAAATTGTGTTCTCTATGTGTATTATTCTCAGATTTTAATCATTTTATGCTTAAGCACGGTGTAAAATACCAATCGATTAATCAGTCAGATTTCATGTATTAGTAAAAGAGGTTTTTTTTCGGGCAAATTATGTTGTAATTATTTTCAGTTCATACATGTAGATTAATGTTGATATAATCTAGGCGTATTAGTCTAAAAATGTCATTTAATTCAATAACATAATAGTTTGTTTTGTTTTTATATTTAAATTATGTTAAGGGCAATAAATTCATCCAGAAAAACAAGTAACACTAGGGGCAACAACTCTGTTAGCACTATTTTGTTACCTATATTGGTTACCTCCCTTAGAATGCACACCCCTTTTCATCACTCCAAAGCCCTTGAATGTATACTAAGGCTACTACTACTGCACACATCATCTCATAAGTCAAATGATTTTGGCATCACGGCATGCATTATTTTCAAATCAATTGAAAATATAGTTGGCCTCAGGTAGGGAATTTACTGATTCAGATTCAGTCTATTTTAATAGTCTAAAATAGCTGTAAATCCATTGTTCGCTAAATGGAAATTGTTTTGTTTTTTTTAGGTCGGGTAGCAATAAATCAAATAATTTATTTGTGTTCCTTTCCAGCAGCCTGTCCATCCAGGCTCACTTTTTTTTTTTTTTTTTTTTTTTTTCGTCGTCTTCCTCTTTTAGATTTTGATTTGGGATGTGTAAAATACAATATTCTGTTTGGCATGTTTTTGTATTTTTATGGTTTCAAAGATTTGATGGATGCCAATAAGTACTTACTCTATTTTTTTTCCATCTCCTGAAATCGTTGTCACTTCCTGCTATATTCCTCAGCTTTTTTACCTTTATAAAATAAATGGATATCAGAAATACCCTTGAGTACGATGTTAAACACCAATCAAACAAACAAACAAAATCAGAAATTCACCTGTCATTTGGTTGTTTTTCAAAATTATTTGACTCTTTTTGCACTTTTTGAAAATGTGAAAAAACAAATTATTATTTATGTAGTGACTTCCAATTCCAACTAGAATCATTTAAGTAAACTGTTTTTAAACTTATTTATGTACTTTTTTTAATTTCCGTTTTGACACTAATATGCTTCCATACTTTTGCACTGGAGGAACTTAATTTTCGAAATAAAAATTGCAAAACACCCGACAGATGCTAAGAAATAGTTCTGAGTCTTAAAGATTTTATGTATGTCAGCTGCTTTAATAAAAAAAAAATTTTTTTAAAGACCTACATGTATCATGACATATAACATAAAATCATTTTTTGTAATGTTTTTTGGTCTTGCAAGCATCTTGAGTCCTCTCTAACCCGACCTGGGAATTCGCCGAATCGTGTTGCAAAATGATGGAGAGCAGATAGCCTGCTTTTTAACTCATGTGGAATGGATTTTAATCCTAAATAATAGTCATTTATCATAAATATTTAAGTATAAAATATAAAATCAGTTTTATATAATATCTACTATTTTGTAGGCTACAATGTTTACAAAATATTAAAAAATTGAGAAAAATTCTGCCTGCCTAGCCCAATTTTTTTTAGGCCTTTAGAGGATACACAGCATTTTTTTTTTTAAGGCCAAAGTCATATGTCTTTTGATTTTCATGTTTTTTATTTTCTTTCCTATGTTGCTAGTTTTATAGAGGGTGGTTTCCTTCATTGATTAGGCTGGCGGGCTGGCCATCAATAGAGTGAAATAACATTGAGTAAGCTTACAGCATAAGCCCCAATCAAACTTAATCGGTATTTGCTATTGATTAATAAGTGGACCCTTGTAAACTTCAAATTACTAATATTTAGCAAATATTTTAAAAAGATATCATTCAGGCTAGAAACATTTATTAACTTGGTTTAATTATTTTCTGCTGTTTAACAGCAAGAAATTGACAGTAATTTAGTTATTTTGAGATAACATCTAGTTCAGAAAATTTTACAACCTGTCTGGGAATGCTGTATAAACAGCCATTCTTAAACTAAAAGAAAAAAAAATCCTGAAATATATGTGTTCTTTCGAAAAACAAAACCATGTTTAAAAAAATTATGTAACTTTGTTTAAAAATCTAAACAAAACAGATTCAGTAGAATTTCAATTTCTGTAATAATTAGTGCTAGTACTGTATCTAGACAGCAACAGGACATAGTCAAATAAAATTTAAAACAAAAAAATGTGGCTGATTAAAATGAAAAAAAATCCACAATTTCACAATCTGTCAACTTCTTGTTCCTTGATTTCCACTGATAAGTTTAATATAATACAAGAGTAGTGTAACTCCGAAGAATGATAAACTCATTCTGAACTCAATATTTCAGCGCTTTATTTTGCCATCCTCAGGAGAGTAATTTAAGCAGTGATAAGAAATTTTAATTTGTTAATCGCTGTTTACCTTGTTAGATACTTCAACCCATGATCTTGTAATGCCAAGGATTATTGTTGTTTTAAATCTCTGATCATTACATATAAATATGTTTCATGTCACTTTTTATATTACTCTCCTGATGATGGCAAAATAAAGCGCAGAAATTTTGAGTTTTCAAAATGAGTTTATTGTTCTTCGTAGTTACACTACTGTTGTACTATATCAACTTCTTGATCTTTTATCATCCTAAATTGAACAAAATAATGATGAAAGGACACCATCAAAAACATAATCTTGATACTTATTTGATTCATCTGAATATTAAACCATAACCTCTGCCCTAAATGTGTGGTCCCTTCATCGTGTCCAACCATTGAAGAAATTTTTAAATCTATTGTTCTGTAGCACCCTGACATCCTTTTCGACATTTGTTGTAATATGATTTTGACAACTTAACATACAAAATGATATATTATTGTCGGTATAACATCTTTAGTCAGTTAAAGGAGTTGATTTCTAATGTTTAACAATACAAATATATTATAGTTTACCATAGCCCATGGCAAAAATAGCAGGAAATGTAACAGAAAATACTGGGAAAGAAATTTAATAAAGCAGGCATTAAGTACACAGTCAAAAAGGTGTTTTCAGAAAATATAAAATACACATAAGGATCTGAAAAAAAATCATAAAAAATGAATTAGTAGGGTATATCAATTTTATGCAGGATGTGGAGTCCTTCATTCACTTATTAATTATGCTGACACACTGTGCGATACAGACTTGCCTTCCCAGTGTATTCTGGAGTATTCTCTACAAATAATTTGTGTAAAATACCCCAAAAGGTCATTAAAATGCACACAGAAATTAAAATTCTATACTATGTTTTGTCACAAAAAAACACAATAAGGTGAGAAAATTCTTTGAAAAAGGAATGTTTTACACACAAATTTCTTCTAGTAAGCAGGTCTGCATATAAGTTAAATGGCCTGATGTATGACAAAAATCAGCCACACTGACAATATGGACAAATACCACCAGAAATCAGTTTATGCTTTTGAAAATGACACTTTAAATGAACTGTAAATTTTGTATAAAGCTACACATATTTCTTCATTAGTATTTAACTTTTTAAAAAATTTAGATTTTTAGTCATGTCCAGCTTGCCTAAAAAAGTTACTATAATGAAATGTGTGATTTGCAATAAATAAGCTATGTCCACTCCTCAGAATCACTGGTTATAAACATGTATTTGACATTACTTCTCATTCTGATTTATGATCATATTTTGTGCTCAAAAACACTTTTTGTTCACCACTACTATAGTAGCGGGGGACTAAAGAAGTGCTAGTCGGCATCCGTCCATTCTTCTGTCTGTCTGTCCGTCCGTCCTTCTGTCCATCACAAATGTTTTGAACACGCTAGCTTGAAAACAAATTCACGAATTATCTTCAAAATTGGTATGTAACTTCATCCTGTTAAGTTGATGGATGGTACTGCTAATCCCAATGGCGGTTATTACATAATTAAAGCATATTCATGTCTGTAGGTGTTGTGAACATGATAAGTATAGAATAAATTCACGGATTAACTTCAAACTTGGTATGTAGCTTCCTCTGGGAAAGACAGCGGATGGTATTCATTTCACCAAATTCTGTAAAACAAAATGGCCGTTGTTACATTATTTAAAATAATGTCAGAACATGATAAGTAGAGAAAAAATTCAAAACTTGAAACTTGATATGTAGCTTCTTCTGGTAAAGACGGTGGATGGAATAACATTTTACTAAATACTGTTTAACAATATGGCCGTAAAGATAGCTGAATTTCACCTCATTCTATAAAACAAGATGGCCGCCATTGCATTACTTTATAATAGTCATTACAGTATACATGTATGTTTTGAACACTACAACTTTGTAACAAATTCATGGATTAAATTTAAATTTCAAATATAGTCTCCCCATATAAATATAACAGAAAGGATTGAATTTCATTCTGTAAAACAAGATGGGCTCATGGCCCTGGCTTAGTGGTAGTGAGTGCGTATCCTAAACTTAACCTGCTTCAAGTTAACTGTTAACCAGATTGAGTCCGCTTGTCGACCATCAGGTATATGAACGAGTCGGATGTTATGGCTCCGGCCATCACAGGGGTGGTTTTTATGAGGTTTCCTTCTGGTTTTCCATCGTAATAGACTGTGTACAGTGTGAAGTGGACAATCCATTGTCATATAAGTGAAATACCCTTACGTTAAACACCAATCAAACAAACAAACAAGTAAAACAAAATGGCTGCCAATGCATAATTTTGAGATCAAATTCACAGATTAACTTCCCACCTTACACACTAAGGGGATTTCATTTTTCGATTTTCGGCATCACATATCACACCTAAATGGTGATAATCACCATAATTTTACCCTTTGGTTCTTTGAAGGAAAAATTAGTGTTTAAAGTAGAAAAAGGTGATTTGACAGGGATTATAAGCGCATTTTAAAAAAAAAAAAAAAAAACCCCTCTAGTGGTGGACCTGCTAGCTGCTCAGCTTTTTAAAACTATATCTGCACGAATGTCGAGTAAACTAAATGGTAACAAAGTGTATGCTTTAAGATGTTTTGAGTGCCCAAAATGTCATTCTTTTTTAATTTTGTGTCTTATTTATTATTTGCTCATCATCATTATAGCAGCTTATATACATTACTGATGTAGCGTAAAAATCTGGGCTCGTTTTAAATGGCCATTTTAATTGCTCATGTGAGGTTGAAATTTGCAAAGGCACAAATAGAGTTCTTCAAGGAAATCTTTCCGAAAATGTTGATTTCAAAATAGAACAATTGACCAGGCAAGTTACTCATTCATGGAAGATTAGAAGGATTCCTATAGTCCTGGAAATTCTGGGAAAAATGAAATTAAGAATATCTGGTTCTGGAATTTACTGGAAAACCATTTTTGATCCTTGAAAACAACTGAAATCTCAGTATAAATTTTCAGATTTACTAATATATTGAAAGACATTAATTTAAAAATTTAAACCATAAATGACTATCAAACCAAATTTGGGGTTTCCTGTGTATGACCCTAGAAATGTACAATTTGTTATTTTTCTGGGTCGAGGCTTTCCTACAATTTTAAGGTTAAAAGTTTTTTGGAAAACCCGAATTTATCCTTGAAAACTACAGGAATTTCATGACTCTTGTCATGTATGAACCCTGCTTGGAATCAAATCATTATTCAAGATTTCCTTGAATTTTAACAATGCCTACTCAAGAGACTTAACCATAACTTAAAGGGAAATTGCAATGAGATAATGCCAGACATCTGTAAGCATGCAGCCAATAGTTGATCTTATGCTGATGATATTAATAAAGAAGGTGTTGACCACACATAGGTCTCCTAGGATGACTAAAGCCCCAGATATTGGAAGTCAGACTAGTGTAGTGCTATAGAACCTAAAGCTAAGGGACTCCTAGACTGTGTGAACAGGTGTGTTCAAACAGATCGACCCAACACCGAATTAAGTCGAGTCTTAACATTGATGTTTGGTGATCTATGATTTGAGCATTGTTTCTAAATATGGAGACAACATTTGCATTAGACAAGCATGTGTCTGCAGAAACACCATTGGTAAGGGTTTCATATTGTCTCTCTCCATTCATTGTCTAAGAATTAAACGACCACAACATAATTTCTATTCAGTTAATATTAGTAGCAGCTCTTCTTCAGCTTGCCTTGTGGTCAGTTCATTCCGGGGTGAATGTAGATAAAGTTTAATAAATCCTAAAAGGATTTTGTGAAAATTGTGTTTCTTTCTGAAAAGCTGACTTGCAGTACAAACTAAAAATGGCTACCTCAACTACATGATGTTATCTTACGATAGAAATAGGACAAGATGAACATTATGTTGGACGAATGTTAGTAAAAAATATTTTTTAAAAAGCGTAATTTAAAGTAAAAAGAAGGTTTGTCAGCGAGATGGAGGAACTGGTATATCACATATGATTCAATATGGTTTATTGTTGGATATAGTTTCTAGGAGTGTAGGCAGTAGACTATAATATTTGCTAGACAAGAGGCTGGGGGTTTGGGAGAAGAAAGTGTCCACTTTACAGACATCAGATGTCCAAACTCAAGATATTGGAAGCCATGCTAATAGGTATCATATATAACCCTATATAACCTTGAAGTTGAAATGGTCTCAGGGTGTGTCCAGGTAAGTCTCCAATCAGAAACACTCACCTGTTTCAGGCAAATCTTAACATTGGCATTGTCTATTTCCTCATTTGAGCATTCATTCCAAACATGGAGGCAATAGGTGTGTTAAATGATTACACATATGTTTCAATAAGAACTTCATTGGTAAGGCTTCTATTTATTTGTTTCGATGCATCGCCAAAATTTTTTGGAGCAGTTCACCACTCTCTTTCTTGGTCAGCATAGGTGTAATGTGAATCGTTTAGTTTTGAGTACCTAATTTAAAAATGTAATTTAATTTTGTAGCTGATGGAACGAGGTGTTTCGCACTGAAAATGGCTAACCTAGATGAAAATTAGGCTATGGCCTAAGTAGGTCATGGTAGATACTGTTATGTTATTATATACAGCAGTATATAAAATAAACAAGACAGCAACTGCTGTTCTAAATGTTTTACTAAGCTTTTGAATGTCACTACGTTCATCATCAGAGTGGGAAAAACAACACAACTATATACAAGATGATATATATAGCTAGCAAGTCATACGCAATTGGCATATAATATTCATCTAAAAAGAACACTATGATTATCATATTGTGCTTTCTGCACCGTGTTATGTAAATAGATAAATAAGATATGTCTGTTCCATATGACTCGATAGCTATATTTATAATCTTATAAATAGTTATATTGCTTAGGCTACTCTGAGGATGAATTTAGTATGAAAAGAAGTAAAATGTTTAGAAGGCTGTCTTGTTTATTTTAAATCTTGTGAAACCTCTCCGCGCAAGCATATTTACTAGGAATATAATTAAGTCCTTGGCTTTCGTACATAAAAATGTGATTAGGCTGTCAGTAAAATTTAGCATTTTAAACAAATATGATGTCAAATTTCCATGCAATGTATCGTTTAAAATATGTTAAAAGGAATTGTTTGCCAGGATAGCGAGACAAGCAATTGCCTCAAATCCTATGGATTGTGTTATGCTATTTGTAAATTACGGTACATGGGTTTCAAGGCCACCCATGCTGGGTTTAAATTTCACAGGAGCACGCTCTGTCTTGGAAGAGTCGAGTGCTATCTCTAGGCTACAATAGAGAGAATGTATGTTTAATTTCGGTGCGATAGTTTAAATGCGATAAGAGTCCTGTGTTTAAATGTTTTCAGAAATAAAACTATATATTGGCCTGTTGAAATTTTCAAAACAATGCATCAAAGTTTTACACATTAATTACTTTGGTATACCAGTCTTTTATGTTTGGATTATTTTGCAATATGCAATTTAAGACAACGCTTTTAAATGATATAAGATCCTATTAATCAGTCCTCCTTAATTGAGTTTGGATTGTCATAGGAAGACCTCATTCAGTTCATTCTTCCCATCAGCACAGGGATAACAAATACCGCAACCCAGCAATGTCCATCTTCCAGAGGCAAGGCAGAACAGAACAGCATCAAGCTTTCTCCCTTTCCCACCTTGCCTTCATGGACAGAAAAAGCGTGAGTTATTTCGATAATACTCCAACTAAACTTTTGCCACATCTTCGCTGCGAATTGCAGCAAGGCTAAGAAAGTGAAAAGTTCGTCTTATGCATTTTAACCCTTGCAAGGGGAAGTTGAGCATCATCAGACTGTTACAGACTGGCCCTTCTAGAGAGCTTCCTGTTACCCACTTGTACTCGGAGATAATCAGCAATTTTATTTGTAATAATTATGTATAGCATCTTGTCAAGTTTTGTTTTGTCCAGTTTCCAAACTTTTTTGCTAATTGATTTTTCATATAATTGAAAATCTTATCCATGTAATGTTTTTTTCTTTCTTATTGATATGCACTATAAAGCGTAATTTTGTATGCAAATGATCAGTATACTTTACTTTTTCAATATAAAACTGCTGCTCAATTAAATATTTGTCCAGTTACTATCTTATCAGTTAATCTTATTTTACTCAAACATCTACAGTTAGACAAGGAGATGTTCTATCCCATGCTTTATATGCTTGGTTAAAGGAAGAATTTAACCTTTTAAATTGAACCTAAAGCAGAAAATTATACCAGAATATATATGAAAGAATCTGAATAATTTGTATGGGATCTTAGCAGTTACCTGTATATACCCAATACTTTCAGTTTTCATTTTTGAAAGCATTGTACTACTGGTACTTCATTATATCACAGTTACTAATATATGTTTATAATATCTCACTTTGTGCTAGTCACCTATATTTGTATTCAATTCAATCTGTTACCATATATATATCTGAAATATATCAGTTTGTTGTCAATATTGCAAGCATAAATACGCAACCATGCAAAATTGTAAATTTCAAAAATATAAACTTTAAAAACATGAGATCTTAAAAAAAATATATATTTATATATGCTCTGTGGGTAGAGTGTTGAGCCAGTAACCCATAGGTCCCAGGTCTAAATCACAATCTAGGCAAGTTCATTTTTCTCTCTTCATACTGGTTAAGCCAAAACTTTATTCCGTACCAAACAGAAAGTAACACTCATTCTCATACAATAACATAGTATATCTATAATATTTTAACAAATATACCAATGTCATTATTTTAAAACAAAATTTTAGTTTTGTAAATAGAAAATTAAAACAAATTGTAAACAGGATTGAAACAAAGGAATAAAACTGTACAAAGTATCTATACTGTCAAGAACCCCGCCTGGCCCTAAAATCTGTGTAAAAAAAAATATGTTGATAGTGTATGTCAAATAATAAGTGATGAAACACATATTGATTGTTGTTTTTGATGTTTCGCTATAGGTGTCATTGTTTTTTCTATCATACTTATTTTGTAAAGTAAGAAAGCATGGTACATTGGAAAGTATATAGAGACTTTCAAGTATGGGGGTACATTGCATAAATGTTTTACTCCTCACACAACAGATTGATTGCCACCAGTTTGCTGTTGAAAATACATCTTTGTCATCAATGAGCAATGCTCTTGCAACACAAAGTTAATCAGACAATGAAATTCCTTATCATTTCTTTTTTTTTTAATTAATTTGAGCTCAGTACTGTTTATATACCATGCATACTTCTCTCTGTAATGGGTGTAAATTTACATGATTTAGCATTTTCTTATAAAGTTACCTCCCTTTACTTGTGTCACTTTGCTGCCATTTTGTAACCCTCAAGTATCTTTTAAATTTATCACAAACGGAACTTTTCAATCACTATCATGTTTATGTACTTTCCAGTAGCCCTGTGCTACCCAATATACAGTAGTCAATTTGTTTTATGCCACTCATATGAAAAAGTAACAATGGTGATCCATGTTAAATTAAATTTGTTAGCAATTTCAAAAACAAATGCAGTGTTCAATCATTGTATACATGTTTATTTAGTTTTAGTGTATTCATATAGTTGTAGTGTATCTGGCAATCTTCCATTACCATACATAAAATGGCCTTTTAGTGAACAGCTAAGTTGTCTTTAAAACAACAAAGGTTTTAGTCAAATGCACTACTTATCTCCCCTTACCACATTAAAATACTTTAATAGGCTACTGATCAATGTTCACTATTCTACACACCCCATATATAAGCTATGTACATGTAGTTTAATCTGGTTCAAATGTACTCAAAGTTCATAACCACAAGTACTACGTGTATGGATTCTAGTTTCCTAGCATGTAAATCTACACTAATAGAATTGATGTTTTTGCCAATATGTTTCGATAGCACCTTGAACAAATTACATATATATGTCCTACCTCTGTTGTCTTTAGCTATCAATTTAATTTTTTTTAGTTTATATTTAATCAGAGATGAATATTATATGGTAGTTTTGGGTTTGTTTTTTTTTTAATTATTGTCAATTGAGTAAAAAAGACTCATTTTGATCATGTTATAGACATTAGAGAGTACTTCCAGAGACAAATTTCAGAATAGATCTAAATCTTAAGTTATTATGGGTAACCTACCAGCATCTGTGCAGAAGGTTTTTGGTGAACATATTTTAAGAATAATCCGCTATGTGCATTAAATTTGGATTTCTTACTAACAATTTACTGAATATTTTATGGGAGAGTAACTAACATATGTAGTCCAAATAGCAGAAAAAGATCATGGAGAATCATGACTAGTTGAAATATTAAACAGTTTGAATGGAAGAGTAATTACAACTTTTGTGTGCAAATAATTAGTTTAAAGTTTAAAAATTGTGTAGGATAAGGATCAAGTTAAAAAATATTTGACATTTAAAAAAGAATTGTGAAAAGGTGTTTAAATATAATAAGCAGAATTTTCATTTTCATTCGGCACAGTTTGTTAACATATTGAAATGTTTCTGGGGGAATTAATGTTTTATTTAAATACTCTAATTTACTTCACTATTTTAAGAAACATGGTGAAACCTTCCTTTTTAAGCATGAATTGAACATATTTATTTTCTTTCAAGTCAGACTATTTTGACCCTATCATTAGCTGTAACAAACTTTTATAACACTACAAAACAGGTGTCCCTAACTGGGTGTGAATTTGTAATGAGGGAGGTGATGTGTCTGTCATATCGTGTCACTTTCAGTATGAGTACAATCAGCATTCATTTAGCACTTTTTGCACAATCTCTTTAACCCGATAGACCGCTTTACCGATTTCCATAGGTCCAGTTGCTCCAAAGAGACTATTCCTGGCTTACACAAGGTTAAATCGTTATTAGCAGATTAGAGATAGACCTTAAACATGACGTGAAGTCATCTATAAACAGCCATTGAATTAAATGGCGTTTCGTCCAACTGGCCCCTGAATGGTAATAATTCATGATCTTTTTGGTAATTCAGCAAGATCTTTTTGCCTACAAAATTTTAAATCCATAAATCATTTTGGTGGTTGAAACGTTCAAGGATATAGGAGTTTTTTGTAAGGTTTCAAGATAAGATAATTATAATTTTCTTGGATATAGTGTTTTTCTAGCTATGTTAATGGATCTTGTACCTGTGGAGTTTAATGTTTATAAATAAATAAATAAATAAATAAATAAATAAATTTAATTAATTAATTAATTAATTAATATATAAATAAATAAAATGTTATCAGATACTACAGAACAATCCTATATAAAGAAGAGCCTTAGAACCTTATTTTTTAATTATCTGATGAACCAGAATTGTTTATTATTAAAATAACCTTGAGCAGCTCCACAACAAGCAAAAAAAAAATGGATGTAAGCCAATTTCATTTCTATTTTTATACAACTGATATGTGTATATTTTAAAAAGGTATCCAAATTACTTTTTAAGTTATAATAATAAAACAAATAATTATATTGATGTTAGATGACAACAAAAATAAGTCCAGTTACAACTACAAGTAGTGTACTTACATATGGGATTCTGATGCAAACAATTGTGCCGCTTACAGGAGAGCCCAGTTCACATGAAATGTCTTGATACTGATCTGTCTGGTGTTGTTATTTTACATCTCCTGTTTTTTGTTGCTAGTGATGGCAACAGCTAAAAATATGGGTGAAATAAGCTTTAGTACAAAGTTAAAACCCATAAACAATTTAGGGTTACATTATAAAATAGGAGTCTGTACTATAGCAGTATTATGTCATCTATCAATGAAGTCAATTTAACTAATTAACAAAATAACTTGCCTGGCTCGCGAGGGAAAAATTTTATATACTGATGTCCAGAAAGTTATTTATGGGAAAAAGATCTCTAAATATAATCTTTTATTCATTCTAAGCAACTATTTTCTTTCCTCTGATGGTTGTGTTTAAATCTTAACATATTGAATTCACCACATTGAATGTACTTCATTGTGTCTAGGGCCCGCGGTCATGGCTTAGTGGTAGCTTGTGCACTTCCTAATGCTACTGCAATTGACTGTTTACAGGATCAAATCCGTCTGTCGACCATCGACCAAATGTTGTGGCACTGGCAATCACAGGGGTGGTTTTTATGAGGTTCTGTCCAGTTTTCCACTGTAATTATTAAAGCAACGAACAGTGTGAAGTGGACAATCAGTGATCATATAAGTGAAATACCCTTGAGTACTATGTTGAACCCCATCAAACAAACAAACAAATCATTTTGCATCAGTACCTGATAATGTCAGTGATATTGGAACGTCCTCTTACAATGAAGTACACAGTGTGACATAGCTCTATATCACATGTATAACTGACAATAATACACAGCCCTTGAGTAGAATAAGGGTGCTGATACATGTAGTGCAGGTAATGATTTGCCTATATGCAAACTTATTTTAAAAGGACTTATTTATAGGTTTCTAAAATTATTTGCTAAATTTGCATTTTGCTACTGATTTTGAGAAATTTTATCAATCCAATCATCATTCAAATTTGTTTTATAAAACAGTTTTGCTCTTTTTTTCATAAATACGCATTTATGTTTTTGAAAAGTCAGCAAATCCAAATGTTAGGTTATCTCAGGACATTTAAGAGGACCTATTTTAAGGTTATGACGGAAAAGATTACGGCATGAAACCAAATTAAACATATGGTACAAACCATGAATTAGAGATAACTCTCAGTTCTCACATCACTATTTCACATAGCATTATTGCTTCTTTTTACCTCAGATGTGTGTGAACATCACAGAAAAAGCTGCAGGATGTTCCAACTTGGCCATGGCTTAGTGGCTGATGAGTGCCCTTATTAATCTTGCTTCGATGTACTGATCATTGGATTAGTCTGTCTGTCGTCCCTAAGGTTTATGAGTAAGCTTCGTCAATTGCGGGGTTTGTTTTTACAAAGTTTCCTTCCATTTTCCACCGTAATTAAGCAAGGAACAGTGTGAAATTATATTATTAGTGAAATACCCTAGAGTATGATATAAAATTCCAATCAAATGAACAAAATTATCAAAAGTACCATAAGTCCTGTATAAAATAAATATTTCAGTGAGTGATTATAAAGTTGTACATGTTCCTCTTATGTTTATAATACATGTATTTACTATTGCTCTATATGCCTGTTTTTTCACCCAAGCTGTTGATTATTTCCACACATTTCGACCATTGTGTTATCACCATTTCTACACCAGGTATTAACATGTGCTTTTTCAGGACACTCTGAATTGTACATCGTCACATTTCCAATGACTTCTCTATTGCTACTGACTTATATCTCTCAAGATTTATGTTAGATTACTTCTTTACAAGAGGCAATTCCATGGCTTTGTCTCCATAGTTCTGTATGTGATATAATATGGTTCATGCACATGCATGTAGGCACGTGACGGCTAAACGAGCTGGAGTCACAATTTCACACTTAGGTGTTTTACTTGAAAATCACACCAAAAATGCAGAAAAACATGCAGAATGAGAACAATATTTATTTACGCAAGCAATTATGATAAGATGAATATCTCTTTGGACAGTAAATGGCAGATAGCGATTTAAAAAGCAACAGACTTGGTGCTTGCTGTTGCCCTGAGGCTTTCTGGGCTAAAGAAAAACAGAAAGCAGATATGTTTGTGATGTTTTTGTATTGTCCTGTATTTATCCTGTAATGTTATTGTTTATTGACAGTGGTGTCATGGGAAGTTTCCTTCACCAATTGGGCTGACATCTGAGTGAAAATAACATTAAATATGGTGTTTTTAGTAAGAGAAACAGGTAATCCAAATATTATACAATCGGGGATGATATCAGACAAATTGATTGCATATGGATAAGAAACCACAGCCTGCTTATGGTGATGTCCCATTACATCTACAGACTATTTGATTTTTTTTACCCTCCAAAATAAAATAATAAAGCTATGATTTGACTTAGGTCCCATATTGAAGTTTTGATTATAATTGCACTTAGGTTTGAAAATTTATTATTATTACTTAGAAACCGATGACCATGTTTTAAATTTTGATAAAACAGTGAGTGTTATGTTTTAATGGTGACAGTTTCATTAGTACATCACCTGATTTTTCCTAGTAACACATTCAAACTAAAGAAAGAGTTGTGATATGGTCAAGAGGTCAGTTCCATACACCAGGTGATAATAATAATCTCCTCACTTATCGCCTTCTGATTACAGGCAGTTTGTGTGAAGAGTAGGCCTAAATTTTTTGTAAAGTGCCATGTTTTTCTCAACCACTGATAAAAGTTCACCTCCTTCTCCATTAATATTGAAGAAAAAAATGTATAACTTTAAGAAAAATACAGTGAATATTAAAATGAACATCAAAGTTTATAGTAAAGATACTTTTTTTTATTATTTCAAGTTTCTGGACCATGTTTCTAGACCAGGAGTATGTGTAAGGTCTGGGATGTGGTCTCTGATTCTGTTCAAGCAGTATGTGTTAGGTCACTTGTGGGCTCTCTGATTCTGTTCAAGCAATATGTGTTAGGTCACTGGTGTGGTGTCTGATTCTGTTCAAGCATTATGTGTTAGGTCACTTGTGTGTCTCTGATTCTGTTCAAGCAATATGTGTTAGGTCACTGGTGTGGTGTCTGATTCTGTTCAAGCATTATGTATTAGGTCACTGGTGGGTTCTCTAATTCTGTTCAAGCAATGTGTGTTAGGTCACTGGTGGGTTCTCTGATTCTGTTCAAGCAATGTGTGTTAGGTCACTGGTGGGTTCTCTGATTCTGTTCAAGCAATATGTGTTAGGTCACTGGTGTGGTCTCTGATTCTGTTCAAGCAATATGTGTTAGGTCACTGGTGGGTTCTCTAATTCTGTTCAAACAATATGTGTTAGGTCCCTGGTGGTTTCTCTGATTGTGTTCAAGCAATATGTGTTAGGCCACTGGTGGGTTCTCTGATTCTGTTCAAGCAATATGTGTTAGGCCACTGGTGTGGTGTCTGCTTCTGTTCAAGCATTATGTATTAGGTCACTGGTGAGTTATCTAATTCTGTTCAAGCAATGTGTGTTAGGTCACTGGTGGGTTCTCTGATTCTGTTCAAGCAATATGTGTTAGGTCACTGG
>JARFOD010081119.1:8244-19573 GCA_031763545.1 Mopalia muscosa | reverse complement strand
GCGAATAGAGCACCGATGCGGAGTATGCGCCATAAACAAATAAATAATAATGATATACACCTTCCTACGACCACTGGCACCTGAAATTTTGGGCGTGGCCAACCCTGTCCATGACGTCACGCAACTAACACTCATGTGTGTTAAGGGTTAATAAGATGTGTGAACGAATGACCTATGTCAAATGTTTAAACAGTCGACTCTACAAGTCTCGTGACGTAGGCACCTATTTTGAAAAGAAAGATATTTGATTGGTCAATATTTATGGAGCTCTTGTGTTTATTGCAAATACAACCTAGACATGGCTGCAATATACAATTATAAAAAAGATATTGCTCGATTAGAAAATAAGAGAGCATAATTGAACACAAGAAATGTGCCTGTTTTGCCTATATGCATTTTATTGCAGTCCGGAGTATCGCTTTATGTTATCGAAGTACTCTGTAAATATAATTGGTCTCATTTCTGTATTTTTGATCGTCAACTTCTAGTTGTATCAGCTGTGTGCAGGTTATCACTAATTTCTATCCTCAATTTAACTTACGAGTTTACATTGAGCGTTGATGTCTTTAGTAACTTTAAGGATCGGTTGTACATTTCGCGTTGATTTTTGTACATTTAGGGTCGGCTTTACATTAATCATTGGTTTTACATCGCTTCTAAGGTCTACCATAGATCGAAGGCGTTGCTATGGGTAGCGGAGCCGAACTCACCAACAGTTGGGACTAATGCTAGCAACAAATGCAGCTCGTATGGTTTCTAGCTAAATGTTAAGCTCGGAAAGGTTACTGGATTTGCAGGCGAATCAGGCCTTATAAGCATCGTGGTTTGGAAAAATGCATCAGACATATAGGCTGCATAGAGTGCTATTACGGCGGCACAACTGAACAACTACTGATAACTCCTTAATACCTCCCAATGAATGGCTTACCACACGTCATCAAAATGGTTCTAAAGCAACGAAAGCTGTAAAAATGTTGGTTCTTGCAGCCTTTTTGATCGACCGTTAGTGTAGAATCTTTGACAGCGAAAGGGAACATTTTGTTAATTAATGGGAGACAGTCCTGCTCACTGTAAGGATTCATTTTATTCGTGAATTGCTGCTCATTTTTGTCTAAAACTTATGTTAATTCAGCCTCCATATTTGAAAAAGGCTAAACGTAATATGAATAAGTAAAGTATAGTAACCATGTCGGAAACCCCCCAATTGTGTACAAATAATCTTGACTGTTATAGGTTATTACATAAATGGGGTGGGGGGGGGGGGGACTCTGCCAGATTTTCTCTAAAATTAGTTTCGGTCGAATAATTATGTCATCGAATGTACGTTTTGTTTGAATCGCCATCACAGGCCACTTCTTTCTATTTACAACAAGTGACAAATAAAATAAAATTAGTTTTATTTTGGTAAAATCTATGAGTAACGAAGCAGTTTGAAGTTCGTGTTAATTTGTACGAATCCGCTCAGCGATTTGGTGCAAGCTATCGGGTGGTTAACATTACAAGTCTTCGTGTAATACTATTGTTCATTGCGCTTCAATTTGTCCTGGTGATCTCAGGGATAAAGAGGAACAGGAAGCTGATGCGTTTGTGGTGTCTGTATTGCGTCCTGTATTTGTCCTGTCTTGTCTTTGTATGTTGCCAGTGGTGTTGAGGGCGGTTCCTTTCACCCATTGGTCTGGGACGCCGTAATGTAAGTGATATACCCTTGAGTACGACGTTAAACCCCAATCAAACAAACAAACAAAGCTTTCACTCCCAAGACATCTGTAGGGAGACGGAAAAAGTCGATCGATGTTGTAGTATACTTAGTACCAACCCCGAAAGAACACAATGCATTCATTTTGGCTCAACGATTCTGTTTATCGATGGTTTGATTAATAAAGTAAAACTTTTAGTCGAAATGACATCATAATCTTTCTCTGGATTTGTTACTTTATACTTACTTTAACATATTGGACTTCTCAGTTCTATAGTCATAGTATAAAGTTCATCCGTATGGTCCATTTGTAAAACAACCAAAATTTATCTGATGACAAAACACCAATTAAATCAGTATTTTTTTTTTCACAGGTTCCTCAAGCACGCCGTGGCTCAGTCGGCTGTGCCTTAGACTGCCCAGCCGCCTATATATTCTAGGTACAATAAGAAAGTGTTCTGGGGAATAATGAAATAACATGAGCTTTTTCTCCACGTTTGTTTCAGGGATTAACTCAAATATTTTGCGATAACACGTTAATTAGAGACTTTATATGGTCTGATGTCAAACTTACCATTAGAAATAAATACATTTGTTAATAAATAAATCTATAACTAAATAAGTTACAAATAAATAAATACATTTCTAGATAAATATATTCATGCTATTCTAAATCAATAAATAAAAGCATTTCCAGATAAATTATAAAAAAAGAAATACATTTCTAGATAATTAAAATTTAAAAAAAAATGATATATGTTTCTAGATAAATAAATAATTACATTTCTTGGATACAAAATATGTGGATAAATAAATAAACTTCTTTCTAGATAAATAAATAAATAGACAAGAAAAAAAACCATGTACATTTATATTTTCTCGACAATAACCGTTATAATCCAACTTTCCCAGACTACATATATGAGATAGATGTAACCATGCCCAAGTGTCGATCTAACAAAACATGTTCTCCTCACTATGACCTAATCAACATATGTCTTGTTATCGGACCTAAATGTCAGAGTTTGGCGATTTCGTCTATTCTGCTCACTACAAGCTATTTGTAAGGCGTGGGAACATTAGAGCATGTGGTCCCCATCTTTACGACTACTTTCTACTGAGTGCTAAGTGGATATGTTGAGAGTGTGTCTAGGTGGTGGTTTACTCATGTATATCAAACTTAGAGAATACAGATGGCAAGACATGATCCTCTTATATAGCTGGGAGCACAGGAATCGGTGATCAATGAACTGGTCATTTCGGATGATGATTCGGTTAACAACAATATATAAAGTCTGATGTAATTACACTTACATGAACAATATCTGACCTCATATTGTCTTCTCACAAGCTCTCGTGTGGTTTACTTTGCTAACTATCTCTTCCTTCACCCATTAGAATACTATGTCCTGATTGTCCAGGGCTCTTGTTTCGAAACCTCTTGATTTATTTTCTGAATAAGTTTATATATATATGCATAACCAGATCAAGAGTAATTTTTGTTGCAACTAGTGAGATCAGAGGTTAGTAACAGCTGTGATTAATACAAGACGTCATATAAGATAGCAGAGAATTCGTGTTCTGGTGGAATGAAGGTACGGCTCCAGGTTTGTTTGTAATAAACGCCAATCATTAGACACATATATCTTGACCGTGGTCCTCTCATATTTGCCAGAATAAACAAATTCTAGTCTAACAGCATTAACATGGGGTCCGTTATACATCAAGTCCGCGGCATGGTCTGTATCCTTTTATTGACACCCATCCCTAGCAATAAATGACCTTTCGAGAATATTTTTAACTGTGAAACTTTTTATACCTTTTCTACCGTAAACCAACCATTATTATTCATTGTTAATAAATATTTTATTTACTCAAATGTTTTTTGCCTTATCCAAAGTGGCATACTGCAACTTGAAGGGCAGAAGACTAGTATATGAACCAATGTATTTCACTGCATTCTTGAGTTTGTTCAACTGGCAGTCTGGCATTGTCATGCTGAACACAGAACTAAAGGCACATAGACTACACACCTGCAAGCCACTGCAGCGTAAACGGGGCGCTTCGGTTTTATGCTAATGCATGGATTAAAGACAAGCAGATCCCAATTTGTTTGTAGGCCATGCCAACCAGTACACACATACATCTTAACACTGCACTTTTTTGCTTTGCCAGGAAGAAATTCATACTTTGTCTGCCGATATCCATGCATTGGTTACTACTTCGTTCAATGGAGTTATTTTCCCTTGATAGGAGATAGTTATGTAATAATGGAAAACTTGTATGGAATATGCTCTTTAAACAAAAGCTGTGCTACGATTTAGCACTCGTTTTAAAGAATGTTGAAATTTGAAGGAAAATGAAATGACGATGGCATTGACATGAATGGAATCCTTATTGGAAAGACCCATTTGATTACAGCTTTAGCCGCTTTACCCCCCATGACTTACATATAGACCGCTTGGTCATAAACCAGGACTATCTTGTGTGGTGATTTTAGGTAAACTACTGAAAATTGTGCGGTTGTTGCCAGGCAAATTACAGCTGTATAACTACACCAGGACTATGCTTTTATGTCATACAGATGTAAATCAAAGGCATTTCATTTTCTAATGATATACACACGTTTAATTATTCTTAAATCCAAAAATAGTGCCATTTTATGTTAACCCACATCACACATTTTCAAATTTGTAAGCAGCTAGAGTCCCAGAATAGTGGCTAGCAGTAGAGCTCCGCCTCGTAATTTCCTGGGAAGATAGTGATGGCGCGGGTATATCTCAAACTTGTAAGCAGCTAGAGTCCCAGAATAGTGGCTAGCAGTAGAGCTCCGCCTCGTAATTTCCTGGTAAGATAGTGATGGTGCGGGTATATCCCAAACTTGCGTTGAAATACTAGATAATACTTGGAGGTTACATAGACTCAGAGCGCAATGCAATATAGTATACACCATGCAATTGATAACTTTTAATGTTATTTATAGAATAACTAAGGACTTTACCGACTGGTGCGAGGTGTACTTTTTAAGTGTGTGAATTGTACTGGTAAACAGGTTTCCCTTAAGAAAGGTAGAAATATCGGCTGATCTTTTCCAATTCCATCCGATTTATCTGTTAAGTGCTGTCTACAGTATATACTCAAACTATTATTACTTATATAGTTAATGCAAAGCGTGATTTATTCTTAGAAATGGTATGTTTCATTTGGCTACTGTTTTCCTTTACACTACGTTCTGATGAACTTCTGCTTAACTGTCAAAGCAATAAATAAATTTGACAATACAGTAACAGTTGTTTATAGTTTGTGTCACAATGTACGATCAGATATGAGTTAATTTGATACTAGAAACGTGATCGGTCAACTGATGTCATTTGAGAACTAGATCCATGAAACTCCAACATATCATTTTGTACATCCGGCAATGCAACGAATCAAATGACTTATATGTACACATATATGCTTGCATCACATTCCGTGTGCTGTCACTCATTGATGCGTTTCTCTGGACTAGGGCACCCTCTCAGATGTAGATTTAACTGTATCTTTATACTTTTATTTTCCGTTCATTCTCACCTTTTTTCAAGGCCACACAATTTTTTTAAAAATATAGCATTTGATGGTAAAAGGTGTGTAAAAATGGACGTTGACTCGATTTTCTTTATTGTTGTGTATACGTCAAATCTACAATAATATCGCTCATAGAGATTGTTTGTTTTATTGGGATTTAACGCCGTAGTCTACATAAGGTTATTTCACTCACATAACGGCCTGCCAGCCTAATTGGTGAAGGAAACACCAAAACAAAGCTTTACAGATCAAATACAGGACACGCATATGACAATTCAAAGACATCACAAACATATCGGCTTCCTGTTCCTCTTTAGCTCAGAAAGCCCCGGGGCAACTGGAAGCTCCCTCCAACCACCCGCCACTTATAGAGAAAGCGTTTGATTAACACATATCAGTATCACCAGAGTGTCCAACAAATGCAAAAAAGCAGCTCATATATATGCTTTCATTATTAAGTTATAACTTTAAAACATAAAATCAAAGGTTTACCATAAAAAAAAGTCAAATGGTGTCCTATTTCTCACAAAGCGGAAACAACAATCTGTGCCCCCAACCTCTCTAACACGAGGAGGTGAGATTGTGTTTTAATAGCAGTGCATGCGCAGGCCTAGGGGAGCAGTGTTGTGGATTTGTAAAGGTGCAAAGTCGAATGTTGAAGGATAGCGTTGCATCAAGATGCTACATGCTCGCGTCCTGGTACGATAGGCTACGCGCAGGAGACAAACTGGCTTGTGTCCCCCATGATATGCAGGCTAACTAAATCGCTGATTAAATAAATTATATGCCAAAAATGACACACATTTAAATAAACCTTCCAGTATGTAGTCTGAAACAAACATATGTTTATATATACCATTATCGGACCAGAAATAGCAATCGACCAACCAAAGCACGTTGAATATCATCGAGAATCACCGATGTGTGTTTAAAGAGTTGAATCGGCCCAATATACGGCGACCTCGGTCTTACTGGCTCAAGTCAGTCCGCGATTTGAGAAGGCTTATTTGCGCGGGGATTTTTTCTCGTCAGTCCCTACAGCAACATCTTGTTCGTTATGTACAGTGTCTTTGTGCATGCTAAAAATCAGGTAAGCTATCCGTTTTAGCTTCTGTTTATACTTTTACTCCATTATCTTTTTTTCTGTCAAATTATCGGTAAATATTAATTTGATTAAGTTCAGTTTTAATAAGTTTACGGCAGACGTCAGTCCTGCAACGTACACTCGTTAAGTATACATAATGAGTATTTTTTTGCCCGATGACCAGGTTTAGTTGTATTCTTTAGACAGCATTACCTGATCGTTCCGCTGTACTTATTAGAGTTTGTAAATGTTACGGATGTACACAACAACACCGATCATGCATTGATACTGTATTCAGCCTTGTTGACGTTTCTTGCTCAAAGTATTATATTTATTTCTATATTAACAATATATATGACAGATCGAATATCAGACTTTTCTTCCACTTAACACACGCCTTTGGCTAACGGGCAACATAAAGCTGATCTGTTGCTCTGGCTCTTTTAGTGCTTACAGGCAACATGAAACCGATATGTTGCTCTTTTAGTGCTTACAGGCAGTATGAAGCCGATCTGTTGCTCTTTCAATGCCAACGGGCAAAGTGAAGACGATCTGTTGCTCTTTCAATGCCAACGGGCAAAATGAAGACGATCTGTTGTTCTTTCAGTGCTAACGGGCAACATGAAGACGATCTGTTGTTCTTTCAGTGCTAACGGGCAACATGAAGCTGATCTGTTGTTTTTTCAGTGCTAATGGGCAACATGAAGCCGGTCTGTTGCCCTGGTTCCTTCAGCGCTAATGGGCAACATGAAGCCGATATGTTGTTTTTTTTAGTGCTACCAGGCAACATGAAGCCGATCTGTTGCCCTGGTTCCTTCAGCGCTAACGGGCCCCATGAAGCCGATCTGTTGCTATTTCAGTGCTAACGGGCAACACGAAGCCGAGCTGTTGTTTTTTTCAGTGCTAACGGACAACATGAAGCCGATCTGTTGCCCTGGTTCTTTCAGTGCTTACGGACAACATGAAGCTGATCTGTTGTTCTTTCAGTGCTAACGGGCAACATTAAGCCGATATGTTGCACTTTCAGTGCTAACGGGCCACATGAAGCCGATCTGTTGCCCTGGTTCTTTCAGTGCTAACGGACAACATGAAGCTGATCTGTTGGCCTGGTTCTTTCAGTGCTAACGGACAACATGAAGCTGATCTGTTGGCCTGGTTCTTTCAGTGCTAACGGACAACACGAAGCTGATCTGTTGGCCACGGTTCAAATTCTCTTATAGAACCATGGCCCGCTGTATAATTGTTATCCTATCCTTGTTTGTAGGCCTATTTCATTCATCCATTAGGCTTGTGCGCTGTCATTTGAGTGAAATAACTAAAGTATAAGACAGGGTTCAACCGTTGTGGTCGATGTGATCCGTAAGCGTTAGTTACCTTTATTTATCGAGCGACTTCTATTACAAAATGCTGACAACATATCCACAACCTATACCAAGTAGGCACAGTGTCACTTCGCAGAGCTAATAACAAAAGTGACATCTGAAACATGCGGTTAATCGTGAGGGTTAGATTTAGTGCTGGGTGCGGTGATGTTATGTTTACTCTCCCATTCCTTTCTCAGAATTAATACTGGTGTTGTTTTAGATGACAGAATATTATAAACTACAACAATCGTCAGTCATTTAAACTACAAACATTAAATGAAAATGTCTGATGATTTGAGTTTTGGCACCTCTTTACAAATTCTGTTCTTTCATGGTTCGGTCCTCCGAATTACGAGATAGTATTAACGTCAAGTTTTTATTTATTTAAAGAAATTATACAGTAAAACGAATGAAGACTTCGGCTGGTGTGTACAATGCCTGCACTGAACCGGTCCCTGTATATCTCCCTGTCTACATGGACAGTGTATCGGACACGGGAACGACGGATTAAAATATTGATGTCCTTTGAGTTAAATGTAACTCGGCTAAAGTTATTTCACTAAAATATATTCCGCAAATCTAGTCGCTTTGTGTAGTGTAACTCCTTCACTTTTTCTGGGGTGGGGGACTGAGTCCCTGCACTTTAGCAGTGAGTTTTGTTCGGTGAGTTAACGTGATTCTAGACCCTTGATGCAGAGTTCGGAATAAATGGTCATCATATTGTGCAGCCTAATTTAGAAATTCAGAGGAAGACTGATCATAACTGTGCAATTTCTTTCTTTTTTTCACTTATAAGCAATTAGTACTGTCTAATAACGTTGAATTTTCTTACACTTTTTATCTGCCAAAAGAGATTTGAACTCGCCAATTAGCCTTGTTTACCAAGAAAAATGGCGGGTTGACAGTATTTCCATAATTTGAAATTTTAATTAAAAAAACCCGTCATTTTTCTCTCTTCCACCCTGACTTGAAATTTACACAGAAGGACCAGTAGCATCCTCTTTTTATGCATTTTTACCTTTTAAAAGAATATAGAATTTATTCGATAGTGATATTAAACCTGTATTTATCCAGTAAATATATTTAATTGAACATTTGACGATTACATCGAGATCCGAAGTAGGCAGTTACTAGCTAACTAGGTCCGTACTTTGGACTCTGCGAAAGTTGCTTTGTAACGTAAAACTTAAAAATTGGTGAAGAAATCTTTAAAGATTACCAACCAACATTTGCTCGAGTGGAATGAGACTGTTAGAAGAGCTCATGCATGAGAGCTGATTCATAAAAACTCTTGGGAAACCAAAGTTTCCAAAAAGTAAATTATGTATTTATACATAAATTAACACATTTTATTGTTTATTTACAGTTCCCTTTCGACAAAATGAATGAAGTGATGATTTAATTTGAAGTAAGGTGCTGGTATCCGCCTCTACTAAAGTGATATACGTGAAGGGTGTGGCTGGAGATAGAATGCGTCTAAGACAATGTGCTGTTGTTGGAAAGCTCAGGAAAGGTGAACGAGCGAACGTGGGCTAAATTCCGTCTTCTAACATTCGGTGTAAGGACGTTTGGGGCGTTAGTTTGCAGGAAATATTATCTATTGTGTAGAGAGTTTGAGCAGCCATAGGCGATATAATGGCGACACAATGTGTTATATGGAAAGATTTTCGTGGACCAAGTAATTTCAGATATCATTCTAGCTATGCCCTAATTGTTACCCTCAGCATATGTGTTCTAAGTGAAATATCATCTGGTTATTTTATACCTCCGCCAGCTGATAATATTTTCAGGGACATTCAGGGCGATTTTTGTTCTCGGCGTCGCGGAGAGACGTGCTGCCCGGGGCGGAATGACCAATGTTATATGCCAATAGCTGATACAATATGTTATTGCGACATCTTCTGTAATCGAACAGTGTTCGATTGTTGTCCCGATTTCTGGGCCCATTGTTTCGGGTCCAGTGGGTCCGGGTTAGAGACAGTAGGGCCCCCTACTTATCCACCAGAACCTACAGCCATCAGTAAGTATGCAATTATGTATATATACATTTATAGTTTTGTAGTTTGAATTTACATTATTAATTATAATATTAACTATGTACACAATTACTTTTTTTGGTCAAATACGGGTTCGAACTATGGTTGATGTATACTTGCAGACATTAATTAACTTTTTGTTTGATTGCTTGAAAACGATCTTAGTATCGAGATCGAAACGTCGCTGCCTAATATATACAGAAGTTGAACATCCATATCAGTCCTCATGTCTTTCTATGAATTAACTTATTATACGTATATAATTTGAAATAATTCATGGTTTAGCCTTACTTCATGAGAAGCCGGGTCATTTCGGAGTTTATATTGATATTTTTACAAGGGTTTTTTTACGATTTGCTTGAGCGTTATATGATCTTGGCGGTATACTCTAAGAGGAACAAGCCACACTAACACAAACAGAACATGGCTACTATTTTACACTATTTGAAAATGAATGTTCGTCAGTTCCTTGGTTTTATAAGTTCAAATATTAATTTCAAGATGTTGGACACCCGTGTGAGTTCTATCGAACGTTGAAATATTAGGCTAGTTGTTCACAGGATTACTTGGACGAAATATGATCAAGTCGTGTATTAAGTTAATTTTCCAGTATAAAAAGCACTTCGTCGTTGTGAAATGTCCCAAAAAGTAGTGACAGTAACTTTTATGACGTGTAATAAATCCATGCCTTCAATTGTCACAAACAGTCAAGCATAGGTGCGACTGATAGACTTTTTTGTGACTGGTCTTTACTCCTTCTTGGTCTAAGATTTTGAGACAATTGATTTTTTCAGCCAGAACGCTAGCCTATTTAAATAACTCCGTGTTGTCTTCGGCCCAAGCTCTTGTTCGACACAGTTTAAATATTTGTTGTTTGAGCAGAAGCTATGTGGAGGTCTAGGTTGTTATTTTAGCTCTGTTTGTCCGACGAAACAAACACAGAGCCGTAACACAGAGCCTGGAAAAAAACACAAGTCAAGTATTCATGGTAAAAACAACACCTGGTGTTAAATCTGCTATATATTGCTTTGGGAAACGTGTGTGTGTGAATTAAGTTTTTATAAATCTATATACGTTTTAAAACTGGTTTGCATACTGTTAAAAGAGTCCCAATTCCGCGTTCAGCGTAGCCTTCTGGCTGGGGATAGTTTTGTCCATGCTCTCTTTACCCAACCCTTGAGGAGCATTCAGTTTTAAATACACCAAGCACTTCACATTCTATAGTTGAAACAGTGTGCCGATTTTCTGCTGAAGTACAGCCGTGAATTCAATCAATCAATCAATCAATCAATCTTGTAACCAGTGAATCAATCGGCAAAATACAATGCACCCACTTACGCTTCTTACGTTTACGCGATGTTCTTCAGAGTTCGGTTTGAATGCTATTGTACTTAAAACATATCGGTTATAATGTGTCAATCCGTAGGCCTACTGTTTCCGAAAGTTTCTCCACAGATAAGAGTAACGTGTATGGACCCTACGTGTCATTTGTCCCCTTCAGAACATTGGATCCTGGGATATCCCCAGTATAATTCTGCTTTGGGAAATCTCATCAGGCCTTTGGCCCTGGCCGACCGTCGTG
>JARFOD010081108.1:0-15315 GCA_031763545.1 Mopalia muscosa | reverse complement strand
AATATATTCAATAAAAACTAATTTGGCATTCGTTTTGTAGACATTTCATTAAGACAGGCAATAGTTATAGTTCTGTAACTTCCATTGAAGCAGATGCGAGACCTAACATTTATTTTTTAAAATATATAGTCGCACGTTTTCAAAAAAATGAGTGCATTGATCGTGCTTCCGGTTTTCTAAAAATACACGGTATTGTTTTCAGAAAACCCCTGTTCTAACAGATTATGACAAAGTTTACATCCAGTGATTTGTGATGGCTTTACCACGGCTGTAAAACAATGGTAGATATGCCAATTTATTGTTATTGAAACAACAGACGAGCTTCAGCGTATTTTGAGAAGGCTTGCTCACTGTTCTGCTTTAAATTCTGCTCCAAGGAAAGACAACAAAAACAAATGAATCGAAACAATAATTGATGGTTGAGACATTCGTGAGAAAATCGTGTTTTTCCTGCTTGAGTAGTTTGAAGTATTGTTAGCAATTGGTTAACTTCGATTGGCGGCCAAATGTCGTGTTTTTTCGTGATTATTTAATTGCTTTTTGCCAGTCTGACAAACTAACACAAGTCGGTAAGAACAGTTGTTCAGAATCAGTAACAGGTGTATCGAAGGGAAAAACAAAAGTGTATGTGATTACCAAGGTGTGAAAGATAAGACACGAATGAAGGTTATCTTCCATAGACTGAGGTACCCATTGGTACCAAGTACAGCAGTTTGACTGCTTTCAAATGTCGTTGTATGTTCTTTATAATCAAGAATAGGTCTTGGATTGAAATTAAATGTCAAAATCATCATATATATGAAAACTGAAATCAGGATTTATTAAAATAATACTCAAATCTTATCCAATATTGTTCTACATAGGATTCCCTCTATATTATCAAACTATACAGATATCCTTGGGAAAACCATCGATGTTTAAGAATGGTACAAAGATTAACATTTCATATAATACCCACCACAGAAAGGAGTATTATAGGCCTATAGATATAAAATGGATAACATCTGATAGCAAAATATAATGATTTGTCTCATTGTGACACTAAGATCACAGCGATTGACCTTTCTTACATTTGCCAAAGCACCTAACATTTACATAAGTTAAAATTCTAAATACTGCCTACGACAGAAAAAAAACACTAACATGGCGTTTTATTTTATAATACATCTATTTCCCTCACAAAAGCACGGTGTAGTGTCAGTTCCGACTGATGCTATTCCATCCAGGGACAGTTAGGCCCAAGCACGATACTGTTCACTCTCCATTGCTCACACCTGGATGAGAGGGTTATACTATTCGTGATATTAACCCCATAGAATGAGTTATCTGCTTATGTGTTCGATACTAATGCCGTACTTAAGGGGTTTTCACTCATATGAAGAATTTCCAATCATGTCGATTGAATATTTAATTATAATATTTGAACTTGTCGGAGACAAAAATACGAGTTCATCCAAGAAATTATCAAATCATGCATTTATTAAAGCGTTTCGTGGTACACCTACCGACTAAACGATATGATATTATTTAATTTCCGGGGAATATAATAGAACAAATACCACACAATACTGTTTATTTCGTCATCAAACATATGGTTGAATTGCTTCGTAAGAAAAAAAAAACAATTTTAGGCGGCAATCATAAATGTGTCAGTATTGGTCATCGGCTTTCCGATGAAAAAAACAAATAGATCGATTAATATATAAGAGTGAAAAATACTGTAAGTGTTATTCTCGCCGAAACACGTGAAAATACCACATGGTGATTGAGTTGTCACAAACGGGGCATAAATAAAAATGGCGATCACACATGGATCAGGGAAGAGGAAAACTCGTCTATACCGTATTGGGCATCTCATTTATTTTGGAGAAGGCAATTACTGGTGTATATATAATGTCAGCACATGGTCACATGTCATGTCAGTTTATCATCACCAATCCATCCTTCCCCATGGATCCATCATCATCATTCAACAACCACGTTTAAAGTATTGTCGTTAAACCGATCTGAAAATATCATAAATGATACTAAAATGTGTCTCTGTCCGCCCCATTGGGCCACAAATGACCTGTTGACTCTGATAAGTCAATGACCAAGTGTTTATTTTTGCTTTTGAATTACTTTAGTTTGAACTAAAATTCATCCTGTCTTAGCCTACATGATTTCCTGGTGTCATACATGTGGTCTATGTTGTGTCTAGTCCCTGCTGACTCCAACAAGTCTGATTCTTACAAATCTAATATGTAAAGTCATTATGTGCTTCACGTGTGCGTGATACATCCTTTTAACCCAATTGTCCACCTTGAGGGGGCAAACGCAGTGTGCTCTTGATTCATCTACTGAATTGTAGTTAGCAAGGACAGGTGTTTGACGCGCCCTATGAATAAACGCAAATTAAGTTGGCCCACATGCCTAAACTCTAAAAGCATAATCTAGATAGGAGCCAGGGGGATTGAATATAGCCCAGATCCTCAAAGAATGGCGACCGTTAATCATAGTACCCAATTAATGGTGAACCGTTAATACTTACATACAACAATGAACACTATTGAGTTTTGACAAAGTATTTCTTCTATTAAAAAGATCTGAGTCTAAGAGTCGAAACGATTGAGCAAAATACAATACTAAACCTCGCTTTGGGAACAAGGGTTCTTATTGATTATACTAATATTGAAACAATAACAGGAGAAAAAATTGATGAGATGTATAAACTGGAAGACATAACAGGAGACAATGTTTTTAATGATTGATCACAGAGGATTGTTGTAAGGTATGGACGTGAACATGTACAACTAATACATGCGCGTACATCCCACTTCAGCCTTCACAATAACTTATAATGCGATTTATTGATTAACAAATCTTACATCAGATCATATTGTAAAGATTTTTTTGTTTATACAGATATAACAGTGCTAATTTTTAAAAAGGGATATCGAAATGGTGTTCAGAAGTATCGTCCTATATCGCTTCTTCCTCTTTTTAGCAAAATCTTTGACAAATCTGTTTATAATAAATTTCTAATCATGTTAAACTAGCAATAAATATTAACCAACATGGATTTGTCAAAAAAGAGACACTCAGACAAACCTCAAGTGTTTTGCCGGCCATTTAACAAAGGCCATTGATTAGAAACAGCAAGTGTATTCTTTGCATAAGCTACAATACTATGGATTCTCAGCCTACTGCAATGGCTCAATTCATACATACCTAAGAGCTCGTAAACAGCGTTTTGTACTAAATGGCCAAGAGTCATCATGGCGACATGTCGCTTCCGGTGAGCCTTAGGGGTCATTGATCAGGCCTCTGCTCTTCGTCATTTACATCAATGACGTTGCTTGTCATTGAATACAATTACAATATTGGTGACAGTCGTAAATGTCTTGTGGATTATGTAAAATATATGGAGGTTATCCTAACAAGTAACCTTAACTTTAAAGCACATGTAATCTCAATTGTACAGAAATCGTATCGTATGTTAGGATTTCTTTAAGGATTGTTGAACTTGTTTACACGCAGAGACTATCTAAGATCGTTGTATAATGTTTATGTCCAGGGTCCTTTCAAACTTACAATAGGCATTTATAATTTGCTCGCCCAACTAAAAATATCGATAACAGTGAAAATGTACAAAAATAGTTTGGAAATTTATATTTGTTTTAAATCAAATGTTCCCTGTACTTCCAGTACATATGCCGATTTGTGTTAAGCTTTTAATCCGCCAAGTTTGTGTAAACGCCGCAAAGGGGCGGATTTAAGATACCTGTACAGGTGTGTTATTAAACTACGAGATTGACTCGCCTGACCTTGTGGAACAAGTCAATTACCATTTTCCATCAAGATCACTACGGAACAACAAATGTCCGTAACGTATTTTATCATGTATTTTATCAGACCTGTAAGTGGGACCAAGGCCTGTTATGCTCTGAATTGCCAAATAAATAAATAAAAAATAAATTAATCACACTTGTAATGATTTCATAAAATGTTAAATTATGCACCTACATTACAGTTCACATAAATGCATACAATGAGCACACACTCGGGAATCGAACCCACGCACTTCAGCCTCGCTCCTTTTTTTGGCCATTACCTCCACTTATATATTCCATTCATGCAGCGGAAAACAATCGATCCGTTCAATAAAAACTTATTTGGGATTCGTTATGTAAACATTTTAGTAAAAGACAAGCACTATTTATAATTATGTAGCTGAACCACTTTGTAGTGGAAACAAATTCCGAGACCTAACAATTATTTGGAAAAAAAATAGTTGATTTTTTTTTTAAATCAGACCTTACCTTGTTTTTATCTAGAAATACACGATATGGATATGAGAAAAGCACTGTTCTTACAGATGATGGAACTGTTAACATTCAGTGATTGATGATGGCTTAACCACGGCTATAAAACAATGGCAGATATGCCAATTAATTATAATTGAAACAACAGACACGATTTATTGTTTTTAAAGAAGGCTTGCTCACTTGTTCTTCTTTAAAGCCTAAAAAAGAATCGGCGAGGCGAAGCCGAGGCTATTCTGTTTTAAGAATGGACAGTTAGGAGGGCTTTCTCCGAATTAAACGATAATCCCTATTGAGTTATGCCACTGTAGACTGTGGCTATTTTTGTGACACCATGCACGAAGTTTTATGTTTTACCTGGCATAAACATGCAGGTTACCTAAAGTTTCTTTTCTTGTTGGAAAAGAATGTAGGGAAACATACATTCTTAAAAAAAATGTACACTTAAACAATGGTGAGACGAATAAAATGTGGATCGTAATAATTATCGATGGTTTGAGGCATTCCTCAGAAAATCGTTTGTCTTTTTATTTGTGCTGGAGTGGATAGAACTATTGTTGACAATTGGTTAAACTTTTATTCGCTACCAATGTTGTGTTTTGTGCGATTATTTAATTGCTTGTTTCCAGTCTTTCACAAAAACTAATACACATCGTTAAGAACAGTTGTTCACAATCTTTAACAGGTGTGCGGAAGAGAAAAACAAAAGTGTGCGTGATTACCAATTTGTGAAAGATGAGACGCGAATGAAGGTTATATTCCATAGACTGAGGCTACCACTGCTGCCCAGTACAGCAGTTTGACTGTTTCCAGATGCTGTTTAATGTCATTTATAATCAGGAATTGAGTTTTTGTTGAAGTTAGATTTCAATCTGGCCATATGTATAAGCGCTGAAAGCAAGATCCAACATGATAATACCCAACTACCTATCTAGTATTGTTCTACATAGAATTAATTCTATCTTAACAAACTATACATATATCTTTGGAGAAGCATCGTTATTTAAGGACGGAAGGAGAAATATAGATTGCATAAAATTTGCACCTCACAAATGAGTATGATGAAGATGTAATATGTATAACCTTAAAAGTGGTAAAAATAGTCAAGGTGTTTTCTGTAATAGGATGAATTGGAAAACATGTCGTTTCAATATTTACAGTGAATACGTAAACTATATTCAGAGAGAAAAATACCAATTTATCCCACAGTTTTGTTACATCATGCATGTATTAAAATGATTGGAGGTACAAGTATCCACTTTTTGATTGGATAGTATTTAACTCTCGAAAAATATATTGCCGCTGCAACAAACATATGGTTGGCTTACTTCCAAAGAAACACAAATAAATGCAAGCGGCAAGGAAAAATGTATTAGTATTTACCTACGGCTTCATAAAGAAAACAACATACGTATAATAGTCTAGAGTGAAAAAATACTCCCTCTGTGTATGTGTTATTCTCGCCCAAGCACGTCAAAAGATCACAAGGTAATTGAGCTGTCACATACGGGACATCAATCAGAAAAGCGATTAGACATGGTTGTATCTGGAAGGAGATGGAATTTGTCCATACCGTATATATTGGGCATCTCAATTAATTTGGGGAAGGCAATTACTGGTTTATACATAACGACAGCACATGGTCACATGTCATGTCAGTTTATCATTAACAATCATTTCATTTTCCCCACGAATTCAAAAACCACGTGTATAGGCTTATTGTTAAACTGATCTGACCATATACTGATGATGACGAAATGTCCCTTTCGGCTACAATTCAGCCACAAAGGACCTGTTGACTCTAATCAGTCAATGACCGAGTGTTGGCTTTGGCTTTTGGCTTTGATTTACTTTGAACTGAGATTCATCCTGTCTTGTATGCTTTTTGTGTCATGTGTCAACATGTGGTTGGTGTTGTTTTTAGTCACTACTTAGTCCAAGATTTCTGATCCGTTACCCTTTAATGTGTAAGGCCATTATGTGCTTCACGTGTGTATGATACGTCCATTCAAATCTATTGTACAGCTGAAAGAGGCCAACACAGGTTTCTGTTCATGTATTGAATGAATTCAGGTTAGCAAGTACAGCTGTTTGGCAGGCCATATGAAACTCATTGATATAACATTCCAAATTTTTAAAATCTGTGGTCAGTTCATTATAACATTAACGTACACAGTTAACGTGCTAATTCTGGCAACCAAGGTGCCACATGATGACTATAAATAGTGGGTGGATAATTAGTGAGGAATGAACATACCCTTACTAATTGCAAAGACCGACTGATTAGAGCGACTGTTTCACATTTAGTAAATTCACATACAACTCAACTTGGTTGAATATAAGACTTCATATAAAAAATAATCCTGATGAATTTAACTGTTAGGCTAAAACTTTCAGAACAGTTTATTGCACATACCAGTTTATAGGTCGGGTATTGGCGTATTGCCTACAACATCTCCAAAACTTTCAACCCAGTTAAATCCATGTTCGAGTCAACACGGTTGACTATGGTTACAGCTTCCCAACAATTGTCCAAGCAGTTAGCACCATATCAAAATCAACACGATTGAGTTAGTCCAACTGCGTTCAACCTATCCAAAATCATAACAAATTAAACGCAACTTAATTTGACCCAAGTTTGTAAACTTTAAGACCACAAAATCCAGATGCGAATCAAGGCGATTGAGTTTCGCTCTAATGTTCAAATAGTGTTAACCGTTATATCACATTGTACTCATTTATTGGCTCACCGAATATACGACAGTCAACTCGAAATATTCGTTTTATCAAAACGATAAAGATGAAACTATACGACACGATTGGGCATGATCGAAAGCGAATTTCAATAAGTCATCAACCTCCAGAATACCCACGACAACGCCCCCCCCCCCCTCCCCGCCCTTCCACACACACATACACCCACCATCCACACCCACACGCACTCACAGCAATAACATACATCCGTTTGTGCTCGCTATTTTTACAACACACACATCCAGGTATAATTATTGACGGTTTCATAAAGACGACTAAATTCCGCAGTGAAAATTGGCATGGATTCAAAAAAGTGTTTATAAATGATTTAATAGCGATGTTGTTCGTTAATTACCACATGTATTTACGTAGCTAACCAAGTACTGTTATTGGTTGAGTCAGTACAGCAAATGGTGTCTGAAGTTAAGAACTATGTTGATGCAGTGGATGCACAAAAGTATCCTTTTCTTTGAACTGACTTATTCCCGGAGCCAGATTCTCCGCACCAATGGATTGTTTACGATTTTCGGCATGTTAGGATATAATTAAACATGTAGCTTGGAAATTGTCCGTAGAGATCACGCCTCAACTTTGATGTGACACATACCTCATTTTTCATTTTACGACCTAAATAAATTTATTTATTTATTCAACTAACTTTCAAGTCACTGGAGTTTGCGTTCCATTAATATGCCGATATTTATACAACTTTGTAGCTTTTTGTAACATATATTTTTGTAATATTAAAATTTTCTATAAAATGATATGGAATCGAGCATATCTTAAGATCTTGCTGCGCCCTTCGGTCGATTTTCAGAATACCTGTTTTATTTAATCTCTTGTGCAGAATACAAATCTGTACCATGTATATGTATATATTTGTTCAAAGCTTGAATACTCAGGATCAATATGTGCAAATGTGGTGAAAATAAACTTATTATTTCTAAAAAATATTGTAAAACGAGTTAATGTCAACAGACAAAAATAGACTGCATTTTTCGTGGTTTATTTCTCGAAGTGAAATAACTATAAGAGTCTATAAGGTAGTAACCAGAGTAGAATCGTCCTAGAACTAGTATATGGTGTGTAATTTTTTTTTTTAAATTTTAATAAGAACTATACCATTGGATTGTTTTCGTCTATCCCACCTTGCAAAGTGTTACAAAACTGTTAACTTCAACTTTCAGAAAACAATTTTAAAAAGGGGTCCAGAAAGACCTTAAATCACTTTGTTTCGGATTAATTGGTAGAAAGTAACAATTTAAAGAATGGCATCGAGGAGGAAAGTGCTTTCGTTAACAGAACCGATATAGACAACTTACATGACGAGGCCTGGCAAGAAGGACGGGACTGTCTTGCGAACCTGGACAACGGGGACAGGAATAAGCCCAAACTAATTTATGCACCCTCGGATTAAAACTAGTTACCCAATACTAAAATATTGCCTCTTTCTACCTATTTATTGCTCGAAAAATATGTATGAAAGGGACTTTATCGATTCCACTCTACTATAACATTAGATTGATTCGAATGATTGTTCTGGTATTGTGTAATCACTACACTGATAAGTTGTATATACTGTAGTATGTCTTTATAGACTAGAGTTACATGTATCCACGATTGCTTATAATCGATACACAGCTTCATTCGACGTCCCATACCAAGTTCCCTACACAGCATCTGACTGTCCACACCGGTACAAGATAAAATACTTTCTGCGTAAAATAGTTGTTGATATGTCACTTTTCGCATACACTTATGCGTGTCAATTTACCTGTTTCCCTTTCAATTCAGTTATAACCTATTTCCTCTAGGATTATAAGTTAAGCGTTCATATTATTTTCTAAACAGATTTGAATGTATCTTTAATATATCGCAAAAAATATCAAATGACTATCTGTGCTAGACTAAAAAAGGCTACTAGTGGAAAAATTTCGGTTATTTCGGGGATTTAATTCGCTTAATAAAACAGATCAAGGTCGGTTTGCCAATTCTATCTGAAGATGAAATCTAGTTTTGGCTTACACTGTGGGTTTACAAAGCAAGAGTTGATTATGTAATAGTATCAATATTTATTCTTGCGTCAAACCCAATATCATGGGTCCAATCCAAACAAAATCAAAAATTAATTACAAAAGAAAGCCAACGACCAAATCTTAAATGTATTAATGATTTTCGATGGTAACGAAACCAGACCACTTGACAGACCACAGGAATCCACTTTACAGCCCTGGTGTTCTCCATAAACAGCGGTGGCTCTCATTTCAACGAGATCAGCCAGCCTCTTCTCTGTGTGTTTATTACGCTTGAGTGTTTCCTCGATTCCCAGCTAGTTCCACTTAGGCCAGTTATTTAAGTCTTCATATACACACATTTGTCATCGGCACCCTTCAACAGGTGTTCCAAGAACAGGTAAACCTTGATAATAAATTTAAAGAAAGCATATAACATCACCACATGTCGATATACTTTAAAAGTATCAGATAAAGTCTACGAGCTAGAACCATGCAAGTGGTCATTATCCTCAATCGACGGCAGTTTGGCTTTTGTCCAGCTTTAAACTCTTCCTGAAGTTTAGGCAGCGCAGGCCAGGATAAGTCACGTATGTGATGTGCTATACCGTTATTCCCTCCACTTCCGGGCATTAACGTAAGGTCAAAACTAAGCTTAAATATGCTAATTTCTCCTTCCCGTCCAACAGTCCTCCAGTCAATTTTTATAGGTGTTACACACCTGTATATCCTTCCACACAGTACACCTGTACTGTCAAATAAATAGAAAAGTAAATAAATAAAGAAATAACTTGTTTAGTGGCATTTGTAAGTAGTAGCAGTAAAATAATACTATTTTGTGGGTGCCCGAAAATAAATATAGAATTTGAAATCCATAAAATCGGGTTAAATCGATAAAAATAAAAAAAAATAAAAAATAGATAAACAGCTGCACCCATCAGCACACAAAATTCGTATTTCAAAACTGGGTTCGACACAATTTGAACGAGGTACTCTAAAATGACAACAAAGAAAATGATACATTCATGCCCTATTTAATTTTCTGAGAAACGACTGGTGAATTAAATTTAAACTTAAAGCAAATCTATGAAATCATAATCAAGGCTAGTCATATTTCATGCATTCTTTACATTTTCAAACCTGAAAATAATGCATGTTTACTACAAATGTATACTATTAACTGTGATTTAATCTAACTGCTTTCGCCGTGATTTTTAAGCGGCGGTCTGATTTTCAACTTCATAAATTATAAGTAGGATGGTGGGAGCTTTAAAAATTGAACAGACATAACCTCTATGTTGTTGAGACAGACTGGGAGATGAGACGATGGATACGTCTAGGCAGTAGACTTCTGATATCAGAAAAACCTCCATGTTATGAATGGAACAAGTTAGTTTTCCAATCCCTCCAACAGATAGCAGTATGGACCCAAAGGTAGCGTCATCTACTGACTATAGCTTAAATTCTGTGTTTCGGCTCAGATGTTAACCGCTTTATGTGATGATGAAATGTCCTAATAGGTTAACCCTTCGACAGGTGCTCGTTAACAACACAACCTACAGGGATAAGAATTACACGAGATTAAGAGATATGCTTGAGAGTGGTGCTGTTTGTTTATAAGGAAGGTTTTCGGATGTCTTGGCCGAGGGGAAGAACCGAGGAAACTAACCATTTGGTACTCTGGATAAGAAGCACTAGAAGAAACCGAGTTTCTGACAAATCATGGGTTGAGTACCAGTGTGAATTGCGCCTTTGTAAACATCATTTCGATATGGTGTTTAACGTTGTACTCTAGGGTGTCCTATATTGATATTGATATATATATTAAAGCTCAAGCGTATACACAGTATTAAAGAATGTATGAAGTCACATCTTGATCGATCACTTTTGGCATATTATGTTATATTGTAAACACACTATAATAAAGCCATGCAATATTTACTAAGAAAAGAAGATAAATTACTTCTCCTACAAATCAGAACATTTCACAAGGTCTAATGTAATACAAATACCATCAAGGACGACGCTGGACACCAATCAATCAATCTATCTTCGGAGGTTGCCAGGTAGACGCATAAATACACTTGATTCCGGAAGCGAAGATGAATCATAAATGGGTGTCGGCGACAATAAGCCATAGTAATTACTAGTGCGTAAGTGTACCTCTGAATCAGTTGATAAAGTAAGCAAGCTGTTCAAACGGCAAACTTTTATCTTTATTCAAAAGATCGCAATTCGAGATATAAATTTAGAATAACGATTAAAGCAGACTGAAACTAAAAGTAGTCTTCCCCTTAATGTATTTAACAGTCTTTCGGTAGCTCTTTTTCAGATTTCCCGGTGCGGACAATATTACCAAAATACCAAACAGTATAATAGAACTGTCAACAGAAAAAAATATAGTAACATATCCTAACGAAGATGCTCTCGAACTCAACGTTTCGGGGTATTGATCAAACCAGTTAGTCGCCCTTCTGCAAAATTTCCAATTCTACATTTATACCAAAAGTTAAAAGGCAGGTTGGCAATAGACAATTGAGCAAGCATTTCTGCATTTTTAACCGGATACGGGGCGATTAAGAGTCGAGTTAGATATACAACATGGATCCTGGATGTTCGGCATATTAGATATTCAGTATTAGTTAGTACCGATGGAACACATAACTGTGAGGAAGTGAAAGAACTGTGCACTAACTTATCCGACTAAAACCGCATTGTGCCATGTGTGTTATAATTTAATATCGATAGTTTTTTCCTTGCTACCAATCAATGTCTCAATTGACATCTAAAAAGTAGCATATGTCAGCTCCTGTTAATATACTCTCCCAAAAAGAAACGAACATCACAAACAAAATTTAAAACATTCTTCAAAAAATTTGCCTGATTGAGAGAAGACAAAATGATCATGTTTTAATTTAATTTAAGCACCTGATAGTGGCTGTTGATCACACGTGACTTTTGGGTCAGTCTTTGTGTAACGCTGCACGAAGAAGGTGTTAGAAAAAAATTAGGGCAGTTGCCATAATCAGTATGCGAATTTAATGGGTATAAAAGACACATAGCCGTTCAATTGAATTCCGTTGTTAAATTGTTTCCCCAACCTTATACGATATGCCAAGACTAGACGCAAATACCTGGAAAGTCGTCATTGGTCGTCTCCTGGCCGGCGAATCACAGAATGCAGTCGCTGGATTTTATCATGTCAACTGGAGCACGATTTCTAGGCTCTTCCCACGGTACCAGCCATCCGTTTCAACAGCTGACCGTCAACGTTCTGGTCGACCTTGGGTCACAACAACAGCACAAGATCGCTACATCCGGTTACTTCATCAGAGAAACCGGACCATAACAGCAACAGAAACCGCATTAAATGTTCCAAGCATCCGGGGAATATCGGCACAGACAGTCAGAAACCGTCTCGGTCAAAACGGCTTACGCGCCAGACGTATTTACTTTCGCGTAGAACTGAGACAACAGCATCTACATGCAAGGGTCCGATGGTGCAACATATTAAGAGATAGACCCTTTGAAACTGGAGGCGAGTCTGGTTTAGCGATGAATCCATATTCAAGCTGCAGAGAAGAGATCATCGTACACGTGTCTACAGACGCCGGAAAGAGAGGTTCTCAAGGAACTGCGTCCTTGAGGTCGACAATTTCGGCGGAGGAAGTGTGATGATGTGGGGTGTCTTAACCTGCGCCAGAAAAACTCAGTGTACATTCCTGGCAACCTTAACGCCACTCGATACAGAGATGAGGTTTTGACACCACACATGCTGCCCATAATAGACTTCTGTAGAGAAGTTTTTCAGCACGACAACGCTTGGCCGCACACAGCTCGTGCTACTGTTGAGTTTCTAAATAACCAGAACGTAACAGTGTTGTCCTAGCCGTCCAAATCACCAGATTTGAACCGAATAGGGATGATGTGGGATGATTTGGATAGACGCGTGCGCAGTCGATATCCAGCGCTACAAAGTCTGCAAGAACTGCAGCAAACTCTTGAGCAAGAATGGAGGAGAATTACGCAAAACAGTATTCGTCCATTAATCATGTATATGCCGAGACGGAACCGTGCTGTGTTACAGGTTAATGGTGGGCACAACAGATATTGACTTTGCATTGAGGTCATCTGAGCGCTATGAACTTTAATGTGATAAATGATGACATTTTATAATGAACTTCAAACTCTGAACAACCAGTGTGCTTAATTTCTATGCAATGTGATGCTTATTTCTGTATTTAAATGTTGAAAATTCTCATATAGATTAAAAAAACTAATGTTGCTTTTCTTTTTTGGAAGAGTATTTAAGTGTATTTTATTGCCTGCCCATAAGTGGGCCCCATCTGGGTCTGTGTGGTTGGAGTTTGTTTCTGTTTTAAGTGTATTCAAAACCCTTTTTTAAAAATCAGTAACGTTGGTGCTTTAAAATTGACTTCCCTCGTTTGCATTTAAATGAAGCTGGGCCACTTCTAATGAATCATGCGAGCTGTCAGGTTTTTTTGAAATACCAGAACCTGAGCTGTGTCAGTCCACCTTGTCACCTCTATTACGCCTATTAAGCCTAACAAGATCACAGCCAATTAACTTATAACATTATAGTTTGTCTCTTTTGATTCAATCCGTCTTCATATTGTTGTTTCAAGAGATATTTTCGCCAACACATCTACAATCCTATAAACATAACAGAACTGCTACATAGTTGATTTTCAATTTTACTTATTGTGAAATACGCCTCACACCCAATGAAGCCAAATATCATCAACAAAAAGAGCGAAGTCATATTTTTATTTGTGTTAGACTTGCAATTACTTTTACACTGTGGTCTACGCATTAAGTACAATTTTGAGTTTTCTTTTAACGAAGGAATATAAATTAGTAAACAAATAGCAAGCACTCTTGCGAAAATGTGACACATCAGATTTATTTCTGCCCAATCACAAAAGCATTTTTGAAGTAATTCTAACTGCTTCAGACAGCCATACCTAGCAGTTCAAAATGAATTTTATATCTCTATAACATAGCTAGTGTCCCCTCTAGTACCCGTATCAAAATATTAACAATCAATTCCACTTTGGAAAACACTTTCTACTGGTATAAAGGTTAACACTTCGCTTTGTTTTGCTCCATTAGTTTATTAACAACGCCATCTGGAAGCTTTACTGGTTACTTGAGATTGAGAGATTTGCCTGAAGGTGATGGTTGTTGTTTATCAAGGGAGTTAGTTAAAGGACATAACCGTAAAGGCAAATTTACGGACACAAACCATTTGGCAGTTTGACCAACTCACGGCCAATAGTGTTGAGATGTTTAGATGCAGATTCCCCTGATTGCTAATAACTTTCTTTATCTGATGAAAGTTTGGCTGGATCTATAGATATGCTGGGATATATTCCATTTGGCTCAGAATAGGTTACAAAAAATAAACAATAACGATGTTGTAAAAGCCGATGTTTTCTTCTGTTATGTTTACTTGTAAAAGTAAAAACATACATGGCTTACATGTGCGTTTAACAGTGAACTAGTGGGAGCCATGTTTACAAAAATAAAAAAACACCAGGACAAGTGAATGCTTTTTGGAATCTACCCCCTAAACGCATAATGTGAGCTACATGGTGTTCATAAGAAATAAAATATTTATTTATTTATTTATGTTATCTGTCATCTAATAAAATTGCTCAATATCACGATATATATTTAAAATATTACCTGTTTTTAAGTTTCGCGATATTGTGAACAATGTATAGGAACTCCAATGGATCTCAATTACACGAGGAGAAACCAAACCTCGCTTGTATTGCTTATAGTAAACTGTATTAGTCAAACATATGTTACTTATTAAACTGAATTTGTAGACCGATAAGACACAGGTTTTGTATACTCGTTTCATCAGATCAATGGACGCGCTAAGTTTGAGCAGAACTATATACCTCAGCTACACAGTCACTTTATAACATTACACACTCGTTCATAGAGATTCTGTTCGACTGTCTCAACTTCATAAATATTATAAAGATTGATTGATTTTTTGATTGATTTATTAACTGATTGATTAATATATTGATTGATCGAATGATTGAATGACCAATTGATTGATTGCTTGGTTTATTGATTGATTGATTGGTTGATTGGCTGGTTGATTGATTGATTGATTGGTTGGGTGGTTGGTTGGTTGAATGATTGATTGATTGATTGATTGATTGATTGATTCATTCATTCATTCATTCATTCATTCATTCATTCAT
>JARFOD010081086.1:0-19583 GCA_031763545.1 Mopalia muscosa | reverse complement strand
ACAGAATAACGCTGCGTCATGTTAAACATGTAGTAAAAACTACTACATAAATACGTGAGCGGAGCCATTTTCAATTACTACATAAATACGTGTCCGGAGCCAAAATGGCTCCGGACACGTTATTATGTAGTAATGATTTACTACATAATAACGTACAACCCTTCCTTATTCTGTAATAATAAATACTAATCTTCCTGCTCTTACTATACTACTATTGACATTCCTGATAAGCTTCAAAAAAGGGATTTTTTCAGTTCAAAATTTTAAAGCAGCGCTGCAGTTAACTTTCACAATATAGAAGGTAGGATCAAATGAAGGCTTAACTACAAACTTAAAACGGTTTGGGATTCTAGTGGAAAAATATCCCCACTCTTGCAATTTCCCCCTACTGCAACTTGTCCCGGTCTCCCTTAGGCTTATATATTTGCCTTTCTGATGAATAAATCGGATATTCAACTAGCTTTAAAAGGGGGTAATGGCAATACATTAAATCCGTACACATGGCTGGTTTTCTCAGCTATAAATTAATGTCTGATGGCGAATTATTTGGACTGTGAAGAATACGAGTTTAAAATGTCATTCACTGTACTTGAAAAACGAACAAAGAAGTTCTGATACCTACTATATTAGCTGATTTTTGCCAAAAATTTAACTTATGTTTCTGTTTACTCTAACTCTTATCTCTTAAAAATGTAAGGCTATACTATATGGGCCTACACGTCTACAATACATAGAAAACAAAATCGATAGGTTGAATAAATGCATTTAAAAAATTTTGTTCGTAATTAAACATGTATACAAGAAAAAGTAGTGGGAGCAAAAAAAGAAACAATTATGCTGAAGAAAGCAGCATGATAATATTGTCATATTACACGAAAACAGTTATAAATAGAGCCTTAAATAGTAGGTACGTCTACACGTTTGAATAAATGCAATTATAGCTTTTTGTGAGCAATTAAACATGTATAAAGGAAAAACGTGGGGAGAGCAAAAAAGAAACAAATATGCTAAAGAAAGAAGCATGATAATATTGTCATAATAAAGGTACTTTTGTATTTTAAGTAGGGGTATAATGCAAAAAATTCGATTTAAAAATGCATTCCACTTAGCCTGAACAAAAGTGTTACAGACTGTTGCTTTTTGTTTTAAAAAATAATTTGATATCAACACAAATATATTTGCCAGCATTTTGTCCAGTTTATAATAAAATTCAAAGAGGAATGAAATAGACAAACTATTTGCTTTTCAGTTAAAAACCAATTCAATTTGTTGCTTTTGTTTGCCTTAGTGAACTAGGACAGAAATATTGAAAGGTGGGAAAACAAAACTCTGACTGAGGGACAAAAATTAATTGATATTACACTTGGAATTAGTCCGTGTCATTGTAACCCAGACAGTTTTATATTTATGGAACATTTAAAAGACGAACACATGAATGACGTAGGGGGTGATATAGGTAAATTCATACTCATAATATTCCTTGTTTGTTTGTTACCTGTTCTATTAGCTATTCTATTCACTCGAGAATTGCTGAACTGTAAATATTAATAAAAGATAGATTATGTTCGAATCCCATTTCGCCGCATTTTTAAATGAAACAAGTTACAAGTAGTCAAGTGAACATGGGACTATTTTAATGAATTTTTTAGGTAAAAACCATATGGAAATACCTTTAATACAACGAAACGTCTGAAATGTACCTTTCTTAAAAACCTCACCGAATTCTGTGGTGTATTTCTAGCATTTGTTGTCATAACAAACCAATGTGCTGAAAGTCTTTGATACCTTTATATTTAAAAAGTTAATAAGATTGTACATGTGCTTGCAGCAAAAAAAGCTCAAATGAAGCAAGAAAACTAACCTATGTTGGAAAAACTCTGACGTGGTCTATATTTAGCATCGTAAATTTCCAATAAATATTCCACTGAATATAAGCAGGCTTACCTGATTCCTGTATTTGGTACCCTTAATTCAAAAAGACGACACAACCGTGTTGGCCGTCTACTGCAACAAAACAATATTTTATAGGCGGCATTTGGGGATGCATTTAAGAATGTTTGGGCTTGTCAAGTTTAAACTTGTGAACATGCACCACTGTTATGTACATTAAAATAGCGGCTTTTTGTGTCCTAAATCAGCCTTGCTCGTGTTTCAAACTGATAAATATCTGCAAAATACGCTTCGTAGACTCTGTGTATTAGAGGGTTGGGATGAAGCTTCCTGTTGCCATGGTGATCAAATAATAACCCAAATCAAATAAACAAACGTTATGTATTATGTTTTCAGCAGACGCGATTAGCTGCGTTGATTGTCTGATACATCAGACTCAAGATGTGTGTCTGGCATTAGGGTCATGTCAACCATCAGAGGTGAGAATTAAAGATATCTTGAACACTGGCCCGTGCTAAATATGTTATTAACTTGTAAATGTTTTATCAACGTATTTGAGAGCCTGTTTACATGTTATTATCAACTGTTCATTTTGTACATGCATTAAGACTCCAGTCAATGCATGTGATCGTTTATCCAAGTGACAGAGCCAGAGTGACATAGATTCATGTAAAACTGGTTACTACAGACACACCACCGCCTGGTTCCACAAACAAAGTAAACAGACATTCAGCTGATAAGACGATAACAGATTGATTGACTGATTGATTGGAAATTTGCACAGTGCTTATGGTTAATTTGCTGATATGACTGCGCTGTATTTCAATAATAACTGACAATAGCACAACCAAGATTTAAAGCGTGTCCAATAAGTTCATTTTTCAGAAATCGGAGAAACTAAAGTTGGCTGGTTGGTTATTTAAGATTTTTGCCGCGTCCGAAGAAAAGCAAAGATGACAAATAATTTGAAGATGGCAAGGTCGTATTTTAGAACGGCGAAATGAGCATTGTTTTTAAAAGTAAACAGATCAAATAAAAACAGAATAAGAATAGTATTTGTTGGAACAGTATTTTGATTGATTGGTTGGTGTTTTACACGGTGATTAATGTTATTTCACTTATATGACAGCGGTGTATTGCAACAATAATTTACACTAGCTCAGAAAAGATGTAAAGCGTTTCCATCAAGTTGAAAAGTTAATTTTTCCCCAGTGCAAAGTAAATACAGCATTGCTACTCTCCAACCTGCCCTTTGCCAAAAGGCTGAAAAGATAATTTGAATGGTTGAAGGTAATCTTTTAGTAAGGTGTAATGAGCATTATTTTATTTTGAACTGATATAGTTATATGATTGATACCGCTGACGTCAATGGAGTATTCTTCCCTCATTTGGCTGACTGGCAGACATTCAAGGCTCGATTAATCATTAAACAAAATCAACACCCTCATTGGGCTGACTGGCACAACGTCAAGCCTCGATTTACAACTAAACAAAATCATCACCCTCCCTGGGCTGACTGGCACACCGTCAAAGCTCGATTTACCATTAAACAAAATCAACATCTCCATGGGCTGACTGGCATACTGTCAAGGCTCGATTTACCATTAAACAGTCAACACCCTCCCTGGACTGACTGGCACACCGCCAAGGCTCGATTAACCATTAAACAAAATCAACACTCTCCCTGGGCTGACTGGCACACCGTCGAGGCTCGATTAACCATTTAACAAAATCAACACCCACATTGGGCTGACTGGTACACGTCAAGGCTCGATTAACCATTTAACAAAATCAACACCCACATTGGGCTGACTGGTACACCGTCTAGGCTCGATTAACCATTAAACAAAATCATGACCTTCCCTTGGCTGACTGGCACATCATAAATGTCACAACCAGTGTGTTTCTATACGTTTTCCTACATTTTTAGAAGTGAGGGTTATCGGAGGATTCTTTAGTAGAAACGATGATTCTATATGGAACCATTACTACAAAATCTCCTTGAGATTGTCCTGTTTTGTCTTTGTTTGTTGCCCTGACTTTGAGGGTGATTTCCTGCATCCACAGGGGCTGGTATGCCATGATATGAGTCAAATAATCTTTAATATGAGTTGCCTGTTGTCCTGGTGATCTCAACGTTAATGGGCAGCATGGGCCTGATTCATCTGTGATATCATCATATTGATTTTTTGATATTGTCCTTTTTTGTTCCTTGAAGTTAAGGGTGGTTTCCTGCCCCCATTGAAGCTGGTATGCGTCATATGAGTCAAATAACCATAAATATATTTTGCATGTTTCCCTGGTGTTTCCAGAGTTCAGGGGCAACAAGCACCCTGATTTGTTAATAATGTTGTTGTATTGAGTCTTTACCTGTAATATTATGGCTGGAATGGTATGCTGAGCCCACTTGCACAAAGCCTCCTTAGGTAAGGTGATTTTAACACTTAAGGTGATACTTAAGAGGGAAATTTATCTCCCTTAAAACTTATGCTAAGGGGGTGTTGTGAAAAAGGTTCGTCTCCTTAGTTTAGGCCTAAGGGGAAAAGTAAAGTCAACTTAGCTTATGGAGGCTTTGTGCAAGTTGGCCCTGTCCTATAAGTGAAGTAACCTGAAATATCGTAAATATTATGTCCGTATACATAATTATACTTTTTGGTTGATTTCTCTAGGTTAGTTTTACGGATGCACCAGGACCTCCTGGACGGGAAGTATCTGCTATAGGCTCATGTACTGGAGCATGTGTGGATGGTGCACAAGGTCCCATAGGGCCTGTAGGACGACGTGGACTGACAGGACCAAATGGAAAGCAAGGATTGGCAGTGAGTTAATTTAGACTTGTTGTGTAATGTTTTTTTAACGGATGGAATAACACGGTTGAAAGTCCAAGTGGTTTACTGCAGTGAGATGGCGCAGATTGTTCAACTACAACATTTTCGGACATCAGGCATATGAGTGAGTCACATGATGTGGCTCCAGCAATCACAGGGATGGGTTTTACGAGGTTTCCTTCTGATTTTCAACGGTAATTAGGCAAGAAAAAGTGTGAAGTTGTCAATCCGTCGTCATATAAATATATAACCCTTGAGTAACAAGTTGAACCCCAATCAAACAAACAAACTGACTAGAGCAATCTATTTTGAATCAAATGTCTTCATTTCCTTTATGGCATGACAGTCAGTTGACCATACAGCAAGTAGGTGGTGTCCCAGGCCGTTGGTGTGAGCTTACTCTGCCCTGGCGCTCTCAGAGCTAAGTGGCAACAAGCTGACTAGTATACCTGACTGATCTTCTGTGATGTCTTGCATCTTGGAATCGTCTTATCTTGTCTGTATTTACGTCACCCAAAGCGCAAACTGACGCGTGAAATAACTCCAGTGTAAATACAAAAAAACAAATAAACAAAACATAGTTTCCTTTAAGGTCAGTTTTTAAACACCAAGAACCCGCTGGCTAAGGATAGTTTGTTTGAAGAGTAGCAATGCAATCGATCAATCAAATTATTACACTTTTTTTTTTAATCATCCAAGAAACTTTGAAAAATTTAGTGCTATGAAGAATAAAAAGCAAATTGAACAGAATATTTTGATAGCTTTATTGCCCCTTAGATTGGAACCACCTGGCCATGGTTTAGTGGTTAGCTCTGGGGTTACAGTTCATTTGTCATCATCAGTTATATGGGCTAGTCACATGATCTGGCTCTGCGATTACATGGGTGGGTTTTTTGAGGTAGCTACTTATAGTTTTCCACTTTGTTTAAGCAAGGAACTATGTGGAAAGGACAATTTGTTGTCATATAAGTAAGATATCCTTGGAATAAGACAAACAACCAAACAAACCCTCTTGGTTGATAGTAGCAAACACCTAATAGCACATTCACTACTGCCATTGTATTTAGCAATGGGTTGCTTCAGTGGTAGCGAGCGGACTTCCTAAACTGAGCCTGCTTCGATTTATCAACTTCAACTTCAACTTCTCTTTATTTACACTCCGGCCACAGGTGTGACATAGTAGGAACAAGTACAAAGTTACATAAACAGCATGGCGAGGGACCATATTTCAAGTTACATACATGACCTGTAACAAATAGGTTATATGTTGCTATGTAAACTATATATTATCACAGTACTTACAAAATAGCCATAAGTGTAGATAATAATGTATGTCTATTTAGATATCGTATTGACAACTTTAGTTTAAAGTGCAGCAATAAAATAAATTCATTGTGAAATTTTGACTTTTATAATAAGTGGATGTAGCGAGATGTATACAATATACACATCACTAAAATTATATTGTAATAATACTACTAGTATACAGAGTTATATTAAGCAGTAACAGAAGAGTGTGTTTGATATCGAATTTTTGCATGGCAGATAAAGCAAGATGAGTGATACAAAACGCAGGCATATTTACAACATTTAGCCTTGTATAGCAAAGGCAAGAGACAGGCTGGACTACAAACATATACATATTTCATTTCGTTGTCGTCAACATGTGTTACAAATCAGTACACCCATGTTAGTTTCTATTATATGTTTACACTATACGGTACATATTTGCCAACATGTATGTGAACACAGTATATCACTTTTCAGTGAAATGTTTGAGAATAATGCACAGGAATGTACTCAACTGCTTTAGCACCTTAAAATGTTGATTACTAAACAATTGCCCAACCCTTGCTCTACCACTGTCAGACAGGTAATATTTTGGTATGTATTTCTTTCTTAGCAGCTGGAAGAAATTGCAAATAAACTTATAATCAACTTCATCACCAATCATATTTAGGTTACACAGTTGGCATGTTCTATTAATTTGTGATACATTTGTCCATCGTCCTGTCTCGATTGGAAGTCTGTGGTTACACAGTCTATATTTTAGAATTGGTCGATATAACATTTCTGGAAGAATAATTAAATATGGTTCAAATGATAAGTTGTGTTTTAATTGAGTATAGAATTTGGCTTTGGATGAGTTCATCATTTCTGATACCCACGTTTGCAAGAATTGATCTTGTTATGCCTGAGATATGCGACTAGAAAAGGCTGAAGCGCTGCCAGGGTTTTGATATATCCACATATCACTTAAGCCAAGCCAATCTAGTTTTGTTTTGACAAACTCTATCCATCTACTTTTTAGAGTCCCGTTATTATAACAGTTAAAGAGTAGTTTATATAAAAGGAAAGATAACTTTGAAGATTTACCGGTGATGGTGACCAAAAACAGAGTATTCGCTTTTCAATTAACAGTTTTAGAGGATATTCCCTAATTCTGAATACAGCAAAAAATGGGGATTTGATATTCTCAGTTTAAGTACTCTCTTAAGGAAAGTAGTCTGTACGGTTTCGATAATTTTTGTGCATTCGTATCCCCATATTTCTGCACCATAGAGTAAGACAGGGATGACAGTATGCTCGAATAGTTTGATGGCACAGTCTATTGGTAATGGAATATTGTATATTCTCTGATACAAGGCATAAAGAGCTTTTTTCGCTTGATCTGTGATATGTTTTTTATTTTCTTTAAATGTTGCGGTCTTTGAGAAAATGACTCCCAGGTATTTTTGATGATCTACGATTTCTATTTCTTGGTTATTAATTACAAATTTAAAATTACTTTTTCTACTTCCGAAAATGACAATTTTTGTTTTTTCTACATTTATCTGCGATTTCCATAAATAGCAGTAATTTGAAAATTGGGTCAGAGCACATTGAAATTTTATAGGGTCATCTGATATAATAGCACCATCATCTGCTTAAAGTAATATAATACTCATAAATACAAAATTTGATACAAAATTATCTGATTCGAATTTAATACTGTCTACCTTTTCAAATAAATATTGTTCTAAGTCATTTAAAAAAAGAGAAAACAATGAAGGGGAGAGATTTTCGCCTTGTCGTACACCGGAAGTACAAATAAAGTTAGAGGAGAGTTTGTTATTTAACATTATACATGATTTGATATTATTATACATGTTTACAATTATTTGAAATATTTTGCCTCTTACACCATTTTGTGTTAATTTTGACCATAATCCCGCTCTCAGCTAACATTCTAAATAATCCCTGTCCAAGGAACAGTTTGTTTCCAATACAGCAAAGCACCCCAGAAGCTTCAACACTTTAGTTAATACCTGTTTTTCTTGGAGCTAACTGGCAACAGGAAACTAATCTCTAGTCACATTTTTATTCTTTTACTTTGTGAGTGACCTGTTTTATATTTGTTTGCTGTCAGTGGTGTTTAGGTATCATTGTGTTTTTATAGCGCGCCATCATAGATGTTATCTTATGTACAGAATTAAACCTCAATCAAACAAGTGAAACACTTTACATTGTTGTTTAGTGTAGTACATCACTGTTGGACATGACATATACATAGACCAGAAATATACTATATACTATACTATATATACTAACCAAATTAGCAGGTGGTTGGATTGAGCTTCCTGGTGCTCTCAGAGCTAAATGGGTACAAGAAGCTGATCTGTTTGTTATGTCTTTGTTTTGCACCCTGTGGTTGCCTCGTCGTGTCTTTGTTGCCAGTGGCGGTAGGGTGTTTCACCCATTTGGCTGGCATGCCTTCATGCAAATGAAATAATATAAAGTATGGCATCAGAGCCGAATTAAGCCCCAACAAATAATCTACCAACACAACATATGTTTACATTTGTTTTTGTTTCCATTGTTTGTTTTAAAAAGAGCAGTTTATTTGGACTGTAAATTTCACCATGTGGAATCCGTTGGAAAGTACTCATTATCTTCCTATAAACACTGGATATATTTTTAAAATTACCTAAACAATAAAATCAGGTGTTATTTTAACCAATTTGGCATCCCTGAAGCATGTATAACATAATATGTAGATTGTTTGTCCTGTAATCCATTGGGCCAAGATTTGAACCCTGTGGATACATGCCATCAGTTTATCTTTCTACATTTGCTATACATTTTAGTGAAGATATAAGGAGGAAATTAGGTTATGACTTCTCCTGGGACAGAATCCTGGACCTTTACCTAGCAGGACAAACCCTCTACTGATGGAGCGGAGGGAACATAAAATCAATGTAGGCAAAGAAATGCCTGTAGTCTGCCCATAATATACTGTTATATGTATAAAGATAAACAAAATATATTTGCCCAACATTACTTGCACTTTTCGCTTTCCAAGGAGTCCTCTTTTCTTCTAAATAATCTCACTGAGGCCAGTGTTTCCAAATTGATCCTAATCTCCTCTTACTTAATAGGGTAACCTACAGACATCTTGTGAGAAGGTTTGTAGTAAATAACAGGATTAAGAACATTTATGACAAATATGTTGCATGCATAAATATGTAGGTAAAATTAACACAGCCTTAAAAGAGCTTGAAATTACCCTAACCCATGAATCAACTAATGATGATTTATGTTGCTGCCCCACAAAGCCTATGTGTCATGTTGTCATTTATTGCAGCCAGGGCTGTTTTGTTTTTCCCTCTGGGTTTGTTGGGCCTGTGGCCATGGCTCAGTGGCAGAGAGTGCGCTTCCTGAACTGAACGTGCTTCGAATTACCGTTCAAGGGTTCTTGTCTACATTTCGACCATCAGGTATTTGAGCGAGTCTCATGTTGTGGCTCTGGCTGTCGCAGAGGTGATTTTTACGAGGTTTCCTCTCGGTTTTCCACTGTAATACGGTTGTGTACTGTGTGAAGTTGACAATCCGTCATCATATAAGTGAAATACCCTTGAGTACGACATTAAACACCAATCAAACAAACAAACAAATCCATTTGGGTTTGTAGACTGTCATGAGTGAAATAAACTTAAGTAGGCCTACAGTGCAAAAAAACTCATCATACAAATAATCTAATAAACTGTAGATAGTACCAATTCTATTAAAAATTTGTTTACTATTTTCTAGTTTTCCCTAAAGATAAGGTTCTTCAAGCTAAGGGGGAACAGGTGCTTGTGATGTCGTTGTATTTCATCCTATGATTTTCATGTTTTTTGTCCTGTGTTGTCTTTGTTTGTTGCCAGTGGTTATGAAGGGGGTTTCTTTCACCCAGTGGCTGGCAAGCCGTCATTGGAGTGAAATAATATTAAGGAACGTGTTAAACCCCAATCATTTTAGGAGATGTTATGAAATTTGTAATATGGTATTAATTTGGTCTGATAGTATTTGGTTCTAGAATCTGTTCTGGAATTAAGATCTTATATTGTGCAATCTTGTGATCTGTTCTGTTAAATTTGATACAGTGGAGGGTTGTGTAACATCTTTTCTTTCTTTGAAGAAAAACATTCATACGAAAAGAAAAAAAAAATTAAACGATTCCGTAAGATGTCAAGATTATATTTTGCCAAGTGTTGTTATTTTGAGGTGTACCTATCGTTATTGTCTGGGAGTGGAATGAGGGAGACACATGTTGTACAGATGTAGACTGAATTGTTCTGCCCTCACGTGTTATGTGCTTCTGTTAGGAAATTGTTTATGTTATGTAACGGAGTCTCCTGCAACAGCTTCCTGTTCCAATCTTAACTGCTGGGGTAATGTACCCTTTCTTGACGTGCTATTGTAACATATGGTAAGTCAGGTGATGTTACGATGAAGACACCCTGTGCTGGGCAACATTACATTCTGGTCGGAACACTCACTCAGCCTTTTAATGTCAAACTGCTACATACATAAAGATTGGTGGAATAATGGTGATGTCAGCCAAATGAACGTATGGGATGCCACTGGAGAAATGCTGAATCTTTCTCTACTTTTATGAAACCAACACAATTAATTTGTTTTATAAAATATTAGCAGCTGGTAGTTGGCTTCATGTTGCCCGAGTGCACTAAGTGATAAAGAGCAACATAAAACCTATCTCTTGTAATATCCTGCACTTTCCAGTAGCTCAGTTTATATTGTGGTATGAAGTATACTTTGTGGGTGTCTTGTATTTTTTCCTTGTTTATTCCAATAGCATCAATGGTGGTTTTCCACTCAGTAGGCTGATATACTGTTATGCCAGGGAAATAATCTCAAGTACATTGCAAAATCACAACTACACAAATAGTCAAATAATTATCAGATTGTGTTCAAATTTCTGAGAAATGTCCATCATATAAATACATTTTTCTTCAAATAAGCTGGAAATGTTTATTATATGAATCTGTCAATGTAATGTTTATCTATTGAATCCCATAACTCCCTTATTTTTTTTCGATGCCCCAATTTGTGAAAGTGAGATCAGATTTATGGTGAAAGATAATCATATGAATATGGCACTCAAGTTCACCTGTAACTTAAGTTGGTTTAAACATATCTTTATATGCCTCTGGAACAAAAGTAAGCAGAGTTACAAAAATAAGTTGGATATAGTGTCTTGAGCAAGTACATATACTGATACAGTTTTTTGATACAGGTAAGAACAAATCATTCAAAAGGATAAGATTTGCCAGTACATTGACATTAGTAGTTTGATTTCCCTTGCAATAGAACTGGTTAAAGAAAATAGACATAGTGATATATGGTACATGTAGTAATAATGAATAAAAATACAACAAAAATGGTATAAATTATTTTAAATGTAGGTATTACTAAAGTTTGGTCTGTAAGTTGGTCATAGTACATACATGTAGTACCAAGTCGGTACTTTGGAAGTGTGGAATAAAGTATATACTTTTGAATTTGGATGGTGAGCTTTCTGTTCAAATATTGGCGGGTCTGGATATGTGAGAAATTGAATGTGTGTATTTGGCAACGAGGGGTAAGAGGGAATAATCCAGGCTACTTGTAAAATTGAACCGTTGGTGAACTAATTGTCATTCCAGTTATTAGGCAAATTGTTGTTTTTTGGGTGGATTCGAGTCAATTCATTTCAATAATTGTTAAGTTTTCCCACACTGTATTGGCATATTCAAGGGATGTGCAGATAAAACTTTGAAACAATATTTCTTAAAAATTCTATCTAATATACATTTAAGCCCCTTATGATTTATCGTTTTTTAAGTGGCTCTCTGATTCATTTTTCCAGGAAGCTTTTGAGTTCAGGGTAATCCCCGGATGTTTGTGAGACTCGCATATTCGAATTGGGAATTGTGAAATGACGAATTAAGATTGGATGGGTTATTTCGTCCACTTATTAGAAGTTACTTGATTTTTTGTGGACTAAAATTGGGTTGTCGACCATGTCTTAAATTTATTTCATTCTCTGGTTTTTAAACCTAATTAGATTATGTTAAGGTTTTATGGAAATGTTCATCAAATGATTAAATGACTTACAATCTGATAGACTGATTGATCATTAGTCTGTTTGGCGATTTCAAAAGAATTGTCTGAGTATATTATGCTTTGTTGTGACTGTTTGTCGCATGGATTAATAGACCATGTTGGTTGACAGTTTCCTTTCTCTATTCTTTGGAGTTATAGGTATTAATATTGTCGAAATTCACCCTGTTGTGTCCCATATCAAAGAGTTCATTAGTGCTCAGATAAATTTAAAGCTGTTCATGGGATCCATTTTGTGTGGAGCAATATAATGCTTTTTGTCCAAATCAGTCGGAATACCTATTCTGTCCTTTTCCAAGAACAGTGTGGCCCTTCCTGACAAGGGCAGGGTTCTAAGTTTTTTGCTTGAAACTATAATTTAACTTTTTGCTCAGGATGTTTCTGGAAAGATGGCTTTCTGTGTGTGTGTGGTAGATTGCCTGAGGTCACATTATCAAGCTTCCTGCTTATAATGTTTGTTTTCTCTAACATCAACACCTCAACAAAGGGGCACCTTCCTTGTATGTGTCAAATAGCTGTGACTAGGCTTTCAGCTTTTGTTGGACACCTGGAGCCATGGTTAGAAGGCTGGTTCTTCTAAACCTGTTATAAAAAAGAATACGGATTATATACAAACACTACGTATGTATATAGTATAACTATTAAAAAGATAAGATTCTCAGGATTACAAAAAAAACATGGTGAAGATCAAATTGTGATTTTAAAACTTATTGCAAATTGAATTAAAATCAACACAATGCACGTTTGGTTGTGTATTTCTCAGAATGTAATTACTATAATAACAACACAAAAGGAGTACCGGGTACCTTCAAACTGAAAAATGGGGTGACTAATTTTTTTTTAAAATTTGCTTTCATGTAGGTAGATTTCAGTCGACTAATTAGTTGTGTCCAATCTTTGGACATCATATAAGTGGTAGGTGTGTCCACTTACTAATCCTACTTTAATGTACCTTTCATTTTAAACACTCCCATCAGATAGAGTCTGTCTGTTAACCATCAGGTATATGAGTGACTCACATGATCTGGCTCCAGCAATTGCAGGGGTGGTTTTTATGAAGTTTACTCCTGGTTTTCAACCAGTGTGGACCAGTGTGAAAAGAACAATCCTTTTCATATAAGTGAAATACTCTTGAGTCTGACAGTAAACCCTAATCAAACAAACAAATCAATAGGTCAATGATTTGTGCTAACCAGGAAAGTTATTGTTGGGCTCAAACTTAGGTATTTGTAATAATAATTGTGATTTAAGTTTTCACTGGCTTTAAGTTTGGATGTTTTACTTCAAGTTAAAAGAATTGAAAATTGTGAAATTCATTAGAGTAAAATAACATTAGCATAAAGCTGTGATAAAAAATATAAAACTATTTGTCTGTTATTTCTGCTCATTGTTCATGTACCTCCATCAGAATTTGCTCAGACCATAAATATTGCATGCTGCAAAGATTGTGATTGTATGAATTATTGACGAGGTCTCGCTTGATAAATATCCCCTGAGAATAATCAACACAGAAATGATTCTCATTCTAGCCCTCTGTGGTATTTATCATTGAATTTATTTTCTACAATATAAATATAGTAAAAAAAACAAAACCGCTTAAAAGTCATACTGAATTGAAGCTGTTATTGATTGTTATATAGCCTAAATACTTTGGTCAGTCAGGTAGCAATTTTCATGACGTTTGTTGTGCTGTGTTCAGAATCCAGGTAACTAGATTATTGTCGGTACTTTTTATTATGGGTTGGTAACTGATGAAAGTTTGTGCGCCTTTGGGAATATGTTAACTTTGTTATGTGTCCTGCGACTTTCCCCTTGGGCCAGTAATGTCTTATTTATCATTGGTCTGTCTCAATGTTATTTATCACACATCCGATAAGCAGGGTGATTATGGCTTAAAGCCATTCTCTCTGTGGAATTCAACAAATAACAGGATTATTGTAGAACAAAAATAATCAATAAATTTCACTTGGCTCAAATTTCAGATGTTTTTAAGGCGTATGTTGTGCATTTAGAATTTTAGAAAAAAGGTTTATTTGACTATTAAGCCTAAATGTAGTTTATCTTTTTTTGGTCACATAACAAGAATAATGTGGCAGTTGTGTGGATCATATAAAAAACATATTAATCCCCTGAGCAAAATTTCACAACAACAAAGTGCTTTTTGGCAAACAGAATGTATGCGAACACACGAAATCTCTCAGCTGTGATGTTTGATTTCTCGGCTGTTGGGCTTCCCTTGGTTTACACTGTTGGCTTTGTAGTCAGATTGGAAATCAAATTGACGGTTCAGATGTATTTACTGTCATTGCCCAGAGAGACCATCGATGTCAAATACTGTGAGTTATGGTTGATACAGAGTGGATAGTCACTGTCATACTCAACCATACACATTACACACAGTCAGATTTATTGCTCGACAAGTCTCTGGAGATAATGCAATTCTATAAATGGTTTTTAACCAAATAACATCAAAGGTTTGGATGATTCCTGTCATATCTGTATTTCAAAGTCATTTCCACATGAAATTTTTTAGGTTTATTTTATTGGTACATTGTCCAAATATAGCATCTCGACATCATATAGCATGATTCATCGTATGGGTTTTAAAAAAAACAAATACATGATTGGCTTCAGAAACTGGCTTCATATCTTGATGTGCAAGAAAATAAATAAAGGAAAAAGCAATAAATGTGTTCTCAAATTAATTGCATGTAATAAAAAAAAGACCATCATAAACAAATTCCCACCTAAATACATATCGTATACATGTACATGGGACCAAAAGTATAAGAGATATGGCCCAGACAAGTATTTTGTTTATTTACCAAAAAACAGAAAATAACTAGTTTTGAAAAATTATTTTTGGAGCTTGCACATCTACATGATGAAATGCATCTATTAACCAAATTTGAAAAAAAAAAATCGATAGAGATATAGTCCGGTTCATTTTTTCCCCCATTTTTTCGCCACAAAAACATAAAAATAGATATTTTTTTTAAATTAGTTTTGGAGCATGCACATCTACATGATACAATGCATTTATTAACCAAATTTGAAAAAAATCAGACCAATAGTGTAAGAGATATGGTGCAGACAAGATTTTTTCCCCGAATAGTTTGCATTTTTTGCCCCAAAAACACAAAAATAAATATTTTTTGACAATTATTTATGAAGCATGCAAATTTCAATGATGAAATGCATCTATTAACCAAATTTGAAAGAAATCATAATAAGAGTTGAAAAGAATTAGAATGAAATTTTTTTTAAAATATGCTTAACCATTTCTTGCATCCCGGCCACATATGTGGCCAAGTTTGAAGTGTTACACTACTGGATGAAATTTGACAGTTGTGGGGAACATTATTGGTTTTCATGCAAGAAAGGTTAACTATATAGATAGTGCAACCTGAATGACTTGAGAAATATTTGAAAAAAGAAACAATTGTACAATTCCTTATTATTGTATTACTCCTTATTGAAACATGTACAATTCTTCAGTTTTTATATTACTCCTTATTGTAAGATGTTCAAATCTTTAGTTCTGTAATACAACTTATAATAAGATGAATAATTCTTTAGTTTTGGAATTATAACTTATTGTAAAATGTATAATCTTTAGGTTTTGAATAACAGCTTATTGTAAGATGTACAATTCTTTTAGTTGCTACAACTACATTATTTATTAGCTGTGACTAAGCAGCTCTATAACTAACTCACTGTCTGTCTGTTGGTCGGTCGGTCCAACTTTCCCTCATGAGACCGAACATGATAGTAGCCAAACCCCTCAAGATAGAGACTTTAAATGTGGAATGCAGCTTAATATGATGCTAAACTACACTGCTATTGAAAATGGGATCATTCTGAACAAATTTCCGGTTTCCATGGCAACAAATATCTCCCGATCTGTCCCTTTTTTTGACATGATGACATGAACAGGATAGAAGCCAAACTGCTTAAGATAGAGACTTCAAATTTGAAATGCAGCTTAATATGATGCTAAACTACTAAAATATCACATTTTGCAATGCTCAATCAGCTAACATTCTAAATAACCCCAGGCCAGTAAAGAGCTTAATGTCGCAGCTATAGTGATTCTACACTTGTTTTGACATATGTAAAAACGAATTACACATCAGTAAAAACCAAGTTTATATACGCAAAATAAAAGGAAAAATGATTTCACATATATGTAGAATAGTAGTGGAAGTAATTAAATTTCTGGACGTAGTCTATACGCATTGCTCGTTAACATGGGATATCCTTCCTTTATCGCATTTTGTCATATTGTTGTTAATCTGTGATTGAACTTTATGCTAATCTAATATCCCCTTATATACCTAAACGGTCGTAATAAGTGTCCTGACCAGTATAACACTTCCGGTACTTGTCTTCTTCGGCTTTCATCCTCCTTCCCTACATGACAAAATTAATGAATAATTGTATGTACAAATTTTTAAAAACAGCATAATTTATATAAGGTTTCATCACAGTTCGCTGAACTTTGACAGTCGAGGGTCTCTTGAGTAATTTCGTAATGGTTTCTATGTGTTGGCGTCTTAAACTTATACACAATTTTTCACAGGTGTCCCCTGACTTTATACATTGGAAATGCACAATTTATCCTGCGTATTTGTGTATTGGAAACAAATATAGTTTATGTAGAGGAATTTACCGATTTCTTCAAAGACGTCTTCTGGTTTGCGTATAGAAAATACTCGTAATTTTCTATTGCGATGTCAATTGTAGTGGAAATAAACAATTACTCCAAGGTATCTTTCTGTACAAAGATCCTGAGGTTTCTTCCAGTTTGTGTTTGAAAAAAATTTACAATTGCTCAATAGAGTTTTGTTTGTGAAAATAAACAATTAACAATTAATTTTACAAATGTGAAATTCTTTTTCACATATGTAAAATTCTTTTCCACATGTGAAATTATTTTCCACATATGGGATATGTAAAATTTAGTCATTCATGTAGCATATGTGAAAAAGAATTTCACATATGTGGAAAAGAATTTCACATATGTAGAATAAAGCGGGTTGAAGTGATAAAACAGCTTGCCAATGCTACTCTGGACAAACAATTGTTTTGGAAAAAAAAACAATGGATAATAAAATATCTATCTTACTAACTTCCTCGCTCAGAATCTATTTCCAAAATCAGCCCAGATTATCGCTCCGAAATTCCTCATCCTCAGCGCTTCCGGAGCCTAGGCGGCCCCGGGACCCTCACCATTTTGTTACGTTTTGAGATTTAAATTTTAAAATGCTACCACAAAAACGATGTTTGTTAACTTTTAGTCTATGGCGAGCAAATATTCAGTTAAAATGATTTTATTAAAAGTTTTGTTCAAAATGGAGATCAGCTACTGCGTTCTACTGTCCAAGATTCGGTAGCAATAGGGTTGCGTGTTCTCTGAAAAGCCATATAAAAATATTTTCGAAAAATTAAAAAAACATTAAAAAATTACACATCAAATTCTCATTATTTGGAATAAATGATTTAAATGAAACCTGGCATTTATAATCAAGATTTATCTTATTCGATCTATCAAAGTGACTGAACAAACTTCCTTGTCAACATTAGTTGAGGTTGTCTCTACGAGCTTCTCCATTTTCAGTGATTCTGTGGTTTCGGTTGTTCCTGGACCCTCGCCTATTGAGCTTGGATAGTCGAGCTCCAACCAGAGGATATCACTCGAACTTATCGTTATCAAAAATCAGGAGCCGGGAATGATATCGATGATTAAACACGGACGTTCACTGTTCAAGTTTGTGTCATACACTGAATGAAACAACAATAACTTTAATTTGTTAACAACGTATTTTATTTAACGTCCAAAACTTCACAGGCAACTTGGACCTAAATAAATAGAGTTATGCACAATGGCTAAAGATCATTAATTTGTGTCAATCTCCGTAGCCAATTCCGGTACTTGGATAGCTTGCCGAAAATATTAGGTCTGCTAGTACTACAACGCCTGTAAGTAAACGAAGAAACGCCCATCAGTATCGGAGTTCCATCGCCGCTAAGACAAGTCAATGGTCCGCCACTGTCACCCTGTATGAATATAAAAAAAAAATATTATCATTTTCCGGTCTGCCTTAAGGGTCTCATCTTCCGGGTATCAGTCGAAGTCTGCGAACCACCAACTCAGAAGTTAGCCTATTAAACGTATCGGCACTCCCTTGGTATATTCCTAGGTATGGAAGTAGGAATATACGAAGTAAGTACACCATTGTCATGCTGTATGAACATGTACAAAAATATTTTCGTTTTCCAGTCTACCTTTAAGGTCTCGTCTTTCAGGTTTTTGTCGAATTTTCAAACCACCAACTCGGAAGTAGCTTAGTAAACGTATCGGTACTCCCTTCGTATATTTATACCTATGGGCGTAGGAATATACAAAATGAGTACACCACTGTCACGTTGTATAAACAGATACCAAAATATTCTCATTTTCCTGTCGTCATTTAGGGTCTCGTCTTGTGGGTATCTGTCGAAATTTTCAAACCACCAACTCGGTGTTTTAGTAAACGTATCGGTACTCCCTTCATCACATCATTTCGGACATCATATGATCGAAAAATAAAGTTCGTCAAATACAGTTACTGTCAAACCATTTTGTCAAACCCAGTCAGCATAAGAACACCTCCTAATTCATTTCAGGTATTTACTAGTAAGTGTTTTTCTTCAAATCTGAACGGCAATGATTTGCGGGAAAGCGGATTGATTCAGTTTTACTGCCGATTTTTATAAATGAAAGGACATAACTATATTTAAAGACAAAATAAAAACAAGGAATGGATTCCCTATAAATGAAGTTAGTCATATGCACAATTAAAGCACATAAAATCTGAGCTTACAGTACAAATGGAGTTCTGTCTAGGATTGCCAGTGGCACATGTTTGGTAAGTAGACATTCCAAGCCATCCTGCTGCATCACAGTCTTTCTTTTCTACCAGCGTCATGGCCGCTTCTCGAAGCAGCGGTGTGATTTGGATATTTTTAGCTTAAATTAAATAAAGCAAAAAAAAGTTTTAATAGTTTCATAAAACAACTGTTTCTGAGAAATTATCTTTGATTATCATCTTGAGCTTTATTATCGTGGAAATTTCTATTAAATGCTGAATCTTGCAACAAAATCATTCTAGAAAATGGTGTTATTATTTGTAATCGTAACCTTTCTAAATCATTCGACCATTATGTTACTGAACATTTCTAAATATTGTTTTACGGGTGGGTCGTAATTTAAATGACCACAAATTCGCACAATAGTTTCTTGTTTCCTTCAAAAAACTGTGCCTTTTATAAGCAGAGCAAGCTTTATCTGTAAGAGTTAAATTAAGTAATTTAAAATATTATAGTAGTAGAGGAAGAGCAGCTGAGCGCGTATTTATTAGTACATAATAAGGAACGTTTGTGCGTTACCATGTAGTA
>JARFOD010081085.1:0-35052 GCA_031763545.1 Mopalia muscosa | reverse complement strand
CTGTTTGTACGTTTTATTTTTGTCTCCGTCGTCATATAAGTGAAATACCCTTGAGTATGACGTTAAACACCAATCAATCAATCAAACAAACAAACAAACAATCTTTCTTTCCGTGGTCTGGCATGCTGTCATATGAGTGAAATAACCTTAAATACGATGATAAACCCCAATCAGAAAAACAAACCAATTAAACAAACATACTGTCAACATAAATTACCCTAGTCAGACCTCCAGATCAGGAATTCTAGTAATTTATATCCTCAGGCTGGAACAACTACCTCTTTTATGTTCTAAAGAAACCAATCAGGAATAAACGGTAGCCATTTTTGCACCTTTTCAACTTTATGATGTATGTTTGACAAACTGCAGAGAGGTTATTTGAGAGCTCTTCGGGAACCAAAGTATTCACAATGTAATCTACTATATGTGTATAAGTTAACATTTCCTCCCTCAGTTCTTCTCTAACAGGACTAACCTTGATAGTAGTTCAATGAGAGATTGTTTTTTCAAGAAAAAAAAGAGATTCCATTGTGATTGTGTAAATGGATTGTGGGCTCAAATAGAATAGTTTTTTATTTTAATTTGAACAATCTTCTAATTAGGAACACAACATAGTTTGCATATCTTACATCATGTTTTGCCTTTATCACTATCACTATTCTACTTATGTCAAAAATGATTAAATATGTTAAGACTGAGAATGACTATCTACCACTAGAGTCAAACATATTGAGACTGGCTGATAGAACAAGGACTAGGTTAGGTATATATACCATTATTGTCCGAACATCTGTGTGCGGCATAAGTAGAACATTAGTAGGAGACTATTACCACTATAGCTACATTAACAAATGCCCGATCAATTAGTCTTTTAAATAAATAATAAAACATAAAAGTTAAAAAAACAGGTGCACTCTCAAATATTTAGCTCTTGAAATTTTATGTAAATGTGTGTTCTCCATACATAGATGTTTTCAGTTTCTAGCAATTAAGGCGTAGGGTTGAGATTGTGTTTCGCGCTGCCCAGGTGCTCTCAGAGTTGGAGGACAGCACTAAGCAGATTTGTTTGTGATGTCTTTTTATCCTTGTTGCCAATTTCTAGGGTGGTTTTCTTCATACATTGGGCTAGCACACCATCATGTGAATGAAATAACCTTAAGTACAACATTAAAACCAAATCATACAAACACATAATCTGTCACATCAAAAATTAATGTTATGTTATTGAGGGATCAAAATCTACAGTGGCCCCTGGTCGATAAGTGTGAGACCAGAATACAATAGCTATCCGTTATTTACAGCTTCTACTGGTCAGTCAGACCACTTACATATATGTTGCAGATGCTTCACATACTGTACATTTTATAATTGTAGGCTCCTAGATTGTATGACCATCAACAGCTTTCTACCTATTATTTAGTTGTGTGTTTTATATGTGCTCTGTCCCTACTATTGTTCTTGAGGCCAATACAAATCTGAAATATATAATATTTCAAAATATGTTTACAAAGATGTAAGGATTTCATGTCATAGGCTTACTGTGTACTGGTGCTCCCAAGCACATGCAGGTAGCTAAAAAAAAACAAAACATTCTACTGTCAATGTTGTGGTATGATTGGTATCTTTCACTATAAATGTGCACAATTGCCTCATTTAACCATATCTTTCCTCTTGTGTGGGTACCTTCACATTGTTGGTTATGGATGTCCTAGATGATGGTTTCCTTCAATCCTGTTCACCTGCTAATACATCAGTGATAACATGGAAAACAGGTTTGAAACAGACAGTTAACCGCATAGGTGATACCACCTTCTTATAAAATGAAACTGTATTAAGCAAGAATCAGTTAAGATTATTTATTTCATTAATTTCTTTTTTAATGAGCATAGCATTATTTAACAAATCCAGTGTGTCATTTTTAAGGTGTGCAACCAATTTTGCTCACCTAAGCACACTTTATAGAATTTCAGAGAGATATTTTTTAGAGTATACCTTGATGTGAAGGACATCTTTTGTCAGGCATTACGATATAAGTGCAGAAAATACCACCTTTCTGTAATAAACAGAGAAAATAATGTTATTTTTTTCTTTCTGATTAACACAAAATTCCTATTAAATTTTTTTTCTTTATGTATTCAGGTGTGTAAAATTATGTAACTCTAGTAATATGTGTGAATAAGCATACTCTCTTTCAAATTATTTCTGCACTCCTTCCTATTTTACAAATGACTGGGTGATAATCATAATTAACAAAGAGACAACTGATAAAAATCCTACACAACGTTTAATTATAGGCCCTTAGGTTGGATCTACAATAGAATTGTGTGCCTTACATGTGTAACTTGAAAATTATGAAACAACCCTATACAACATAAAATTCATTAAAAACTTTCCTGCTAATACCCCAAATCTCCTCTCATATGTCCCCTGGCTTGTTTCACACATATCTTGGCTCCAGTTGAACAGAACTACAATAGCTTGTCATGGTATGTATCTTGACACAAGTTAAAACCTCTTTGTGAAGAGGACCTTTGCTCCTTTTCTATTTTATCAGACTCCCACCTCATCAAATCGCTTTTAACAGAACCCCTATTTGACAAAGCAAATTTGAGCCTGTCTTGACCAGTTAAGAGAAAAAAAAATCAGCAAAACATCATATCACACCTAGTGAGGTCTGCACACCTTGTTTGTTAAAGGGACTTAACTCTTCTTGACATTCTAAAATTCTTGAGTGGAGACCCTGTTATTGTGAATTATTTGCATAACTTAAGATGGCTTGCTGTCTCAGTATTAAAGAGAATAATATTTCATACTTATCATGTGATCTTTGTTTTGCACTGGAGGAGCATTAATTTTCCACCAAAGCAAAGACCCTTTTACATTTTACGGTAGTGTTTGTGTGGCTATAATATTTGGAGATTTTACTTGATTGGAGACAAACACATCTGATAGGTGAGGCAGCCTTGGAACCCAAATGTAAAACTTTTTTAAAGATATAAAATTAATCTGCCATAAAGTGTATATTTATTTGATAACAATTTGATTTTCTATGAGTTGTCATATTCGTTACAGCCCTCTGGCTAAGGGCAGTTAGTTTGAAAATAAATGTCCAATACTGTCTTTACTAAGCATTTGGGGAAGATTAACTTTCCAACACTTCACATCTAGTTTATGTTAGTGTAAATTATTGTTGAAATACACTGCTGTCATATAAGTGAAATACTCTTAAAGCACGACATAAAACACCAATCAATAAATGAAACAATCAAATACTTCACATGATCTGAATAACATGCAAAAAAGAGACTAACAATTTGGCATTGAATCAATTAAAAATTTAGCATGGAGATAATGTACTAATAATGGTGGCAATATATGGTCACAAACAAGTTTCAAGTATACTAATATATGTTAACATATAAACAGATTATGCAAATGAATACAAATAAGAAGCTTGGTTGTACAATGGACTGGTGAATATACAGATGTCTTTTGGAAGTATAATTTTGCAACCCCAATGGTTAAAATGAATGTGAATCTAGAGTAAACCAGTATATTTCAATGTTATTTCAATATTCTCAAAAGGGTGTTGGCAAAAACATATTCACCTATTAGTCCCTATTCTTGTCACTTTAAACTTATCTCATAAGTCAATGCTCTTGTGAATGACCTTAAACACCAATCAAACATATGGTGGTATTTTTTCTGTTGTATTATGACATTCAGTTTATTGTAATAATTCCTGGAATTCCCACTCATGTAGAACTCAATAAGCATGTAAATGCAGTGCAAGTAAATAGCCGGATCTGTTGGGAATGCTTTTCCTTCTAAATTTAGATAATCACTATGGTTTAGCAATGACTGAAGTGCTTTAATAGGTTTTTTCTTACTAAGTCTATTTCAGTATCAATTTGCTTGGGGACCTCATCTGAATAAGCTTGTACATTTATCTTCTATAAAAGATTTCTATTATTGAAAATAGTTGATGGCCACTATCTTAAATCTTTATACAATTTAATAAACAAAGTATTATATAAAAAAATAAAAGTGTCTGTACATGTTATGTGTTGAGTTTTTTGGTTTATATGGAAAAAAACCCACCCTATCCTGAATTAAGTTTTTTATGTTTACCTGAGTTCAGAATGAAAGGTTTAGGCATTACCTTTAGGTATAACATTTACATTGCCCTTTGTCAGCAATATCTAATTTTTCTGGGAAATAACATAAAACTAGTGAGTGAGTCCGTGACAGAGGTCATTTGCCTCACTTGTGTTTTAACTATTCTCCAATAGAATACAAAGTACTAAGTATTTATTTGTGCTATTATTATGATAAATGGGAGTACACATTCCACGACTATTGTGTTGAGTGAATATTGGCCTGGTTGTGTGTGTTATTCACTGCTATTGTGTGAATGTGTGTAACTGTGTGGATTCCTCCAGGGCATCTATTTCCATTATTCTAGAAATTGTCAGTTAGGGGTTAGTGGCCTGGAGATTACTCTATATTGGCTCAGTGTCTGACTTGTTATACTTCCCTATACTCTCTGGCTACATCTTAACATACTACCTATCTTCTAAAGCAAAGTGAAATCCTCTAATAATTGAAATTAAATAATTCAATAGGAATTATGATAACACATCTATGCAACAGATAAAAAACATTCTGATTTTGGAGTTTGATTTTGCAGTATCAATATCTGTATAATAAATGGCTATAAACATTTATCGTCAGAATTCTTTATCATTAGAATTCTTCATCATTGATACATGTAGCTTCGTAATGAACTGAAAGATATTATCCAGACTGAATACACTTATAACTATATCCACTTTTCTTACTTTCTGTATGAAATCATTTTGCTATTTCTTAGTATGATGATCTGTGCATTTGATGATGAAAATGTGATAAAATTTTGATATACTATCATGAGAGTTTTTTTATATATTACTTCAGTACACTTCAGATTATTTTTACCTCCACTTCAAAATGACATTATTAGCAGCTCTAATGTACAGTAGTTCTTACCATACCTACAACAGATGACTTCCATAAATATAGCATAAGCTAACACTTGTACTAACTGATTCCTTAGATACACTGATCCTGCTATGTTGGTATTTATCCCTGTTGAACACATGTCAGTCTGATACTGGCAGCACTTGTTTATTCTTCAGATTTATTACTATATTTGAAATTATGATAAATGATTTTTTTATGAAGGAATTATCTGTTTATGGCAGGAAATTGCTATAGGTCAGTTTGAGGACATTTTTTTTGGTAACTGCAATACCATTTATCCACATGTTCTTTACTAAACTTGAAACCATCCAATTTATACCTTTATTTTTCTATACCATCATTCCTTGTTACCTTAACTAATTATTGGCCAGTTGATCAATCCATCAACTGAAAAAAAAAGACAAATTAAATTTTCTTGGCACTGAGAAAGTGACGGACATGATAATTTAATATTAATTTTTGCAACTAAGAGCCTGTTGTCTCAAAATAACAAAATAGAACACATAAAATTATAAATAAGTACGTTTTTGAACTGACTGGTAGTAAATCTAAGGTGATGCTCCTGCTTATTTATATAAAATACTTTATGTGACATTAAAGGTAAAATCATTCTGTTATTTTGGAACTGATATATATTTACTGAATAACATGCAAGTTGCGATTACTTTCTGTTCATCCATTTAAAGCTCTGACATGACATATCCTGTCATCTGAAGATGGAATATTTCGAACATCAAAGCTACATGTAAGAAGAGCAGAAAAACAAAGGCTTAAATGTAGACAAACAAGCTGCAAGGATATAGACAGATTCTGAGTAAACCATAGGATAATTTGAGTGGTACTGTTTCTATTCTATATTGTGTGGTTTTGCATAACACCTGGCTACATGTATGTATCTCTTAATTAAATACCTGAAGGCAAAAAAAATATGATTAAAAAAATGCAGGTGCGTATTTTGTTTATTCATCTGAGTGAAATAAAAAAGAGTTGTAATGTATATGTCAGCTGGTATGCTAGTTTTACTATACAGGCTTCACTATATACTAGCCCAAGGCAGGGACAAAGTTGACAGTTTTACTGATTACCAGGACCTGAGAAAAAAAATGTGTTTTGTTAACTTTGAGGTGAGAATAATACAAGTCCGCCCACAAATCTCCTACTTAACTATCTTGACAATCAGGTTTGCTGATTTTTTTTTCTTCAGATTAACTCTGTTCTTGTACTCAATTATACATGAACTGAGTTGCATGTAGGACCGTTAAAAACAAAAAACTACAACTAAGCTTAATCTAATGACCAATATCTGAGATAATTTGTTTATTGACAGTATGTAAATATTACCCCGTAATAACATGCTCATTTCTGCATCTTGCTATTCTTTGTACATTGACCAGTCAATTGTGAAATAAAAGAAAATGACATGACATTACTTTTGTGCTAGAACAGGGTTAAATGGCACTGATGCCGTTGACATGTACCTGCTTGTATATTGAGATCATTTTGACCTCCTTCCAGGCTGTTCACATCATGACATCTGTTAACAGAGATTAAGGGATACCTTTATCATCAAATATTTATAAATAGTTTTTCAAATTAAATATTGATTTTCATAAATTTTATGTGGAAATCTTTTGTATAGGTGTTGTAGCGGTAAGTTCAACACACACTGAAGAGGAATATAAATCTTTATAACAATGGGTTAAAGTCAGACTTATTTTAACCTTCATAGACATTTAAAATTTGCTGTGATATAAAACCGTTCAAACATACCATGTTATTAGAAAGTGTTCCGAAAAGCTGGCCATATAACGGAAAATGGGTGTTGAACATTATTAATTTATTACGTGACAATTTATAACAAGACATAAAAGAAGAACAATGTAGACTACACACACTGAAAATATCAACATGATATAAAATGACAAGGGCAACTTTAGGCTCTGTAGAGTAAGACAATACAGTCAGCATAAATTATTAGATTCAGTAGTTAATGACAACAAAGTCATACACTATTGAGTTCAGTAGGTAATGACAACAAAGCTATCATAAATTCAGTAGTTTATGACCATAAAGTCATCATAAATTATAAGTTCTGTAGTTTTTGACAATAAAAGCATCCTAATTTATTAGGTTCCAAAGTTTATGACAATAAAATCATCATAATCCATTAGGTTCCAAAATTTATGACAATAAAGTCATCATAAATTATTAGGTTCCAAAGTTTATGACAATGAAATCATCATAATTCATTAGGTTCCAAAATTTGTGACAATAAAGTCATCATAAATCATTATGTTCCAAAGTTTATGACAATAAAATCATCATTATGTTCCAAAGTTTATGACAATAAAATCATCATTATGTTCCAAAGTTTATGACAATAAAATCATCATTCGGTTCCAAAGTTTATGACAATAAAATCATCATAATTTATAAGGTTCCAAATTTTATGACAATAAAGTCATCATAATTTATTAGTTTCCAAAGTTTATGACAATAAAGTCATCATGAATTATTAGGTTCCAAAGTTTGTGACAGTAAAGTCATCATAAATTATTTTGGGTTCTAACTTTATGAATATGAATAGGTAAATATAATTCCAATGTTATCTGAAAGGGGTGAACTAAGATGCCTTTCATACAAGTAATATCTGGTGATATTATTAATTTACTGGGGATGTCGAAATTTGTTTTGAAAATGAACACTTAAGTAATACACCTTAAAAGGGAAAAGTATAAAAAAAAAAATTAAAAAAAATTAATTGTGATTGCAGTGATTTGTCACAAAGAATTTAATACCATTGGCTGTTATTTCTGACAAAAAGCTTTATCACAGCCCCAATCTAGTTTCAATAGAGAAAGATAATAACTTTATGTAGGGTCAGGAAAATGTTATCATTAATGGAAATAAATAGTTGCTAAGGATATTAATGCTGTAATATATTTGCTTTATTTCTCTAGATAAATACTACATAAGACAAGTAGTCACTCTTCCAAATCCTAAATGTGAGGACAAGAACTTGGTTAGAATCTGTAACAACAACCTTGGCATTATTTATGACAATTGGTACAAATAATACTATAGAGTCAATTATGAAGTAGTCCTCCATTGGGCGAGTCTGGCTCTGGTGGGACAAATAAACTCCTGATTTTTATTAGATACAGTGTGCAAGGGTTAAGACACGTTCACTGGCCGGCAGATCTAATATGTGTCCCACTAGTTACAGCAATCAATAAGCCTCCATTGATGTGCTGTCATAAACACACTGGATAGGCGGCTGCTTCTGGTATAGTCTACAGCTTCTGGTATAGACTGAATGCATCCTTATATCATCTATTCCAGCTTCTGAATGCTTATTTTAAGCTATACTGAATCGGCTGCAAGATGTTTTATCGTTTTATTGTTTTTACCATTTAGTTAAAAATCAAACATTGATGATGGAATAGCATCTTTGTTGGACTTGTGACAGTCAAGAGAAATAGTCAGGCACTGCTGGAAACAATGGAGAAAAAATCATTTGTAATACATGAGTCATTCATGTCTACAATTATATATCAGAAATTAATGAACATATTTTACCACACAATGAACAATATTTTACATTTTTTATCGGAAACTAAACACTTTGGTTTACACATTTGTGTTGTCTGTTATAACATGTTTTGTACTAGAAATTACGAATTATCTCAACATTCTAATTGTGTCTGACTCTACAGTTATTTGAGACATGATTATAGGAGACAATTCATTATTTTTTATATAAAATATATTAAATATTTGGCATTGTGATATAATCCAGTTAAATTATGGCAAAATAGAAACATCAGTTTTTTCATCAGACATAAAACAAATATATTGAAATTCTACGGGTCTGAAGGTAACAACCCAATCAAATTAACAGTCATATATATATGTCTATCTTCTATTGGCAGTGGCAATAGTATAATAGCCAAAGCGATTCTCTTTTGTGGGCGAACAAAATGTAATGTGGGTCTTGTTGTAATTATTATGACAATACACTGCAGGCCTAAAATTTGGAATAAGAAACTGCTTCAGGATTGTATTATCGATTGACATTTCAGTTTGAATGATAGAGGTGTGAAAGAGTGGAATGAATATGTTCAAGATATTCTACTGGATGTTTGTTTTGTTATTTTAAAAGAAAGATATATATTATCATGAAATATAAATTATTAATTTTAGGAAAATGTTATAAACAATGCCAGGAGTAAGTCTGATTTGTTTGTAAAAATTGCAATCCTCCATGTCATAAAAAAAAATATTGAGATCATGATAGGATTTAAAATTCACAGGCAGCATCATACTGAAACATCTCAAATACAGCCTGTCAACGTATACCAATTCAGTTGTTTGCTGGTTGGTATCCCTAGTAACTTAGTATATCTAAATCTGTTAAGAGTTTTGTCTTACACTGGAAATAGAGTGGATTGGGAGATGTCAAGATATATTGACCATCTCACACTGAACACCTTTTGGCTACTGGCTGTCTCTCTTGTTGGAATCGGATGGACTGCCAAGTGAGAAGATCAACATGATCAAACGTTACCAATATCCTCTCACTATAACAACATATCTCAACACACTTCAAGCTTGGCTCCAAGCCAGCCAGCCTAATTATTGGAACTTCTTCCTAATTCTACCGCGGGCGGTTGGAGGGATCTTCATGTTGCCTTAGTGCTCTCAGGGCTAATGTGGAACAAAATGCTGATCTGTTTGTGGTGTCTGTGTTGCGTCTTATTGTTGTCCTGTTTTTGTTAAGTCTTGTCCTGGTTCGTAGCCATTCGTGTCAAGGGTGGTTTCCTTTACCCATTGGGCTGGAACCCAATATAAGTTACATACCCTTGAGTATGATGTTAAACCCCAATCAAACAAACAAATCTTACTTCTACCTCTGTCATTGCATATAGAGTTAGTCCTCTGTCAGCCATGGAGGAATATCAAATATGTTGCTGTCACTTTTTGAAAGTACATCACCACGTCATTAAATACAGAAACACCAATCAATCAATCATATTGAGCTCTAGTTTATTATATTCATTACTTTATGAGCTGGTCTTCTTTAGCGAGTGCTCTTCCTAAACTAAACCCGCTTCGATTTATCATTCACCGGATGGTGTCCATCTGTCAACCATCAGGTATATGAGCGAGTCACAAGTTGTGGCTCCGGCAATCGCTGGGGAGGTTTTTTTTACGAGGTTTACTCACAGTTTTCCACCGTAATAAGGCTGTGTGAAGTGTGAAGTGGACAATCCATCGTCATATATAAGTGAAATACCCTTGAGTACGACATTAAACACCAATCAAACAAACAAACAAGCAAACAAAATCTTATCTTAAATATTGTAAATTGTGCATGCCTTTGATAAAGTACTGAACTGGCATTGATAAAATCAACCTCAACTAAAAATGAAACTGTAGCAGAACTTTTTTTCTGACTTTGACTAGTTTCTGTTGAAGAAAAAAGCCACAGTGACTAAATAAATTAACACATAATTAAGACTGATGCAGTGAAGTGAACAAATTTCTTTAAAATTGGTTTTAAGTCTATACCAAATTGATATGTCTTTCTTGTGTGCACCTAAGAATTGCTGACAGTGAACTAGTTACAATGTCATGGTGACTTTAAATTCACAAAATGTCTCTACACATGTTACGCTGTGAGTTATCATGTCATGTGAGTTTGTATGTTTTTAACACCCCCACAGTGGGATAGCTCTAAGCCTTAATTTATCAGGGAGTTGATCTGTGGCCCGGACAACTGACTGCTCAAAGCTGATTGTATAGAAAGTTCTGCTGGACAGCTACTGAAAGGGTTAACCTGCTGTTTACAGCAAGAAACCATTCAGCCTATCCAATCCAAGCAGAGCTAGCCAGCCAAGCCTAGAGTGGCTTCTTGCATGTCAGTGAAAGAGAAGGCAAAAATAGCTGGGACAGACTGTGTCTGGTTAAGCTGGGTCTGTATAGCCTTGTACCATAGAGTTGTGGAGAAGGCAAGGAGCGCAGCTGGTTCCTGGAGATAGGCAGGGGAATGTGACCGGGTTTTAGTCTCCTTTATTCTATCGATTCTAATTCCAACACTGGATATTTTTTTTCGCTTCCTCGTTTTTACCCAAAGCAAGGTGATACTACAATTTCTTTGGATTACGTTCCTTAATAGGCAGCAAACATCTAACTGGGAAACTGTTCCAAAATGGTATGTATTTTTGTTTTAGTGCCTAACAATTATCATCTTGTTATTCTCATAATGTTTCTCTTATGATATAAAGACAACAGTTTAGAAATGTTTTTTAAAATACATGTAGCAGTAAAATGTAGTCATTAGCCCTTTACTGCTTGATTGAATGAATCATAGCTTACAGGGTAAATTGTGTATATTGGTGTGGGTTTTTTTTTTTTTTTCCATTTTGTATATACATGTAAGAATAGGTTTTAATTACGTTACGTTTTTAATTAAAGAATATTTATTTTTTCAATTGTGAATGTTACTAAGTGAACAAATATTTGAGTTTAATATGAATATAGGATTTTTACGGGGGTGGGGGAGAAAGAGTAATGTATTGTTTGTCATAATAATTGTAACTGTTTTATCTTTTTCATCTAAATCATTGTATTGAAAGTTTGCTAACTCATTTACTCTGGTTGATTGCTCCGAAACTAGCCATGCATGCAAAATGAGGTCATTGCCTGTAGAGATCCCATTCATATTTTGACCTACATTTGAGTATGAGCTTTAGCCAGTATTTAGTATGTAGGCACTTGGTAAATTTACAACCAATGCCTATTCAAAATTTTCAAGCATTAAAAAGCCCGTTATTACAGAGGTTTCAGGTAGAATACCAATCATTATTAATCACCATGTTTGAAGAAGCTATGTCAGCTTTATCACAAAACCCATTTTAATCCTTGGATCATTCAAGCATGACAACTGAAAACCGTTTAAAATTAGAACAGTGGGAGGGGAGTTGGACTGATTTAAATAGGTTAAAATTCTGTGAGTTAGTTTAGTGCGTGGGATTTTGTTATATTCTTTTTTTGATAAGCTGATATACTTTCAAATTAGCCTGCTACATATATGCCTATAATTATGATATTTATAACCAATATTTTGCAAATGCTCTTTTCCATTCTCTCTCCATTGTTCATTTTTTGTTGTTTTTTTTGTTTTTTTTAAGAAATACAGCCAATGCCTGATGTGACATATGGACAACTATTGAAAAACGATCATAGTAAAGGGAGGCCTGTTTTTAGCAGCTGTAATCACGTGATCATATTTAAACTACGACATGGGTTGCTCCTTTAGTGCAGCCAGACAGGCTAAAAAAGAGGCCAACAATGAAGATAAGGGTTCAAAATCTCCTCAAGAAGCTCCTGTTGAAGGTTTCTTGGACAAAACTGCAGGTGCGGTGAAAGGAGATCTAGCAGTTGGAGGGGAAAAACTAAATGCCGGCATACAAGACATTGCAGCCGTGGCTGATGATGCTCAAAAATCGGTTGCAGTGAAAACTGATTCTGTTAAAGATGCAACTGCAGCTGAAGTAAATAAAGTAAATGAAGGCATTGAAACTACAACATCAAAGGGGAAAGAAAAATTTTCAGCCGGTTTAGCTGGGATTGATTCTGTTGTGAGCAAAGGTGCAACTGCTGTTTCAGACACTAAAACGTCTGTGGTATCAACAGCAAGTGATGCAGCTGATAAAGCTGGTTCCACAGTTAATGCTGCTGCTGATAATGTAAGTGAAGGAGTCACAAATGTAAAAAACCAAGCCTCTGAAAAAGCTAGTGAAGTGAGTGACTCAGTTGGATCATCTTTTAGTGCTGGGAAGGAAGCAGTTGCAGGTGGCATTGGTGATGTATCAGCTGGAATTGGCTCTGCAATCGAACAAGGGAAAGAGAAAGTTGCAGAAGAAGCTTCAAAAGTGAAAGAGGCAGCCGTTGCAAAAGCTGCTGAAGTGAAAGAACAGATAGAAACCACAATTGCAGAAGGTAAAGAAAAAATGTCAGCAGGGATAGGAAATTTATCAGCTGGATTTGGTTCAATGGTAGATCAAGGAAAAAGTAACGTCTCAGAACAAGCAGATTCAGTTGGCTCTAAACTAGATGAAACAAAAGCTAATGCTAATGCCAGTTTTCAGTCCGGTAAAGAAAATATTTCTTCTGGTGTTGGAAATGTATCAGCAGGCATTGGTTCAGGATTACAATCATTGTCCACTAAAACATCAGCTGCCAAAGACTCTGTTTCATCTCAAATAAATGAAGCTAAAAGTGAGGTTTCAACAACTGCAGGTGACCTATCTGCGGATTTCGGTTCTGCTGTTGATTCAGGAAAGAGTAATATTTCAGCAGGAGTAACTTCCACACAAAATTCAGCCAGCCAGTTTGCAGCAGAGATTGAGTCTGATGTTGATTCTGGAAGACAAAGTATTTCATCTGGTTTCAATGCATTGTCATCACAAGCAAGTGCTGCCAAAGATGCTTCAGCATCTAAAGTATCTGCCGCAGGACAAACAATTGGAACAGCTGTGGATAGTGGGACATCATCTGTGTCTACTGGACTAGCTAATGTCTCTGAAAAAGTTGGAACTGAAATAGACTCTGCTAAAGACTCTGCTTCTTCTGCATTTACTTCTATCTCTACCAAAGCTGTTGAGGTACAGGATTCTACTGCACAGAATGTTTCCTCAATTCAAGAATCATTCTCTTCATCTGTGTCTGCTGGAAGAGAATACATGTCATCTGGATTTGAAAATACTTCTGCAGCAGTGGGAGGAGCTGCCACTTCAACTAAAGAATCTGCTTCCACTGAAATTTCTGATGCTGCTAACAAATTTGACGCATTGTTTAATGATGGAAAAGAAAATGTGTCTGCAGGTTTTCAAGATATATCATCCAATACTTCAGCAGCTATACAGCAGGGCAAGGACAATATTTCTTCTGGAATAAATACTGGGAAGCAAGAAGCCTCCACAGGAGCCTCTGGAGTTGAAGGTTTCATAAATACTCAGACCGAAGTTATTAAAGACAAGATTGAAGAGGTTATTGATAAAGGGAAAGTTATTGTCACAGAAAAAGTTGGACAGGCAGCAGGAGGCTTTCTGGGTGGATTTGGGGGTTCAGAAAAGGAACAGACAGCTACTACTGATTCAACAACACAGGAATTTTCTAAACACATTGTTGACTCTGCAGTTACCGGAGCTATGGAATCTATGAACAAAACCGATCAAGCTGTAGACATCATTGACCCATCTGATGTACTGCTACAGCAAGCTGAAAATCCATCCGCTCCCACTGGTTCATGTGGTACAAAGCTGGGTAGTGTTGGAAAGCCTGGCCACATTGAGCCTGGTGAGTGAGTGCATGAACAAAAATGCATGGATCCTGCTGATAAAATGTGACTTTTTGACAACACTTCTACATACTTTGTTCTTCTAGATGCTTTCTTGTTGGTCTTATGACCAACCAGTTTGAATACATAGTGAATCGTTGTCATGGAATGTTGTTTAGCATGAAGTTTGATAATCCCAAATAGTCTTTAGAAGTAAATGTAGTGTAGTACTAATGCCAAGACACTTCATGCCTGTTTTCTAAGTTTCGCCTGCACCCTTTATATAATTGCCTCTTCCATAAAATATGTGTCATGCCAACGTCTTTTTGCAATTACAAAAAGAAGGATGTAATGTCAAATCAATTATTATATATAAACGAAACACACCTTTTGTGTATGTTGTTGTTGGTCTGCTTTGCCCGACATGTTCTGAAACATGAACTGTTGCATTTGGCTTGTCAAACTATGGCTTGATTAACGTAAATGTCAGTTTAAATGATCTTGTCATAATGTTTATTTGTATAAAAAAAAAAACAATTTATTGATTTGAAGAAAAAAAAAAAATTAAATGTGTGCGCAAATTGTTTTTTTTTACCATTATTCTAATTTTGAGCAAGGAGTTTTCAGCATTTTAACAGTATACATTCTATTTTATTGAGCATGAGATGAGATAATCCTCTTCTTTGCATGATTTGTGTTTCAATTTTTCTACAGTTTGTAGAACATTTTACATAACTAATTCAAATCCTTCTTACCAAAATTAACTCCATAATGATGTCACTTTTGACACCTCTACACATTGTTATTATTAAGGAAGCATTTTTAGGTAGTGCAGGTCATAAAATTTATTCATTATACCAATAGAATGTTAGATTTGACCCAAATTTATATATTTGTAAAAACACTGCCATAATAACTGCCAATAAACATCGTACTTCAATACCATGAGATTTAAATTATGACTAAGACTTTGGCTATCCTTATCAAGTGGATCTCTAGTTGTAATATAATAGGGGGCTTTGTATCTATGAACTGTGTGTGTACACTGTAACTGTGATGTGGGGAAGTACTACCAGTGGATGACTGTCAGCCATGAAGCTGTGTACACAGATCACATAGACACTGAGTGTATAGACATTGGATTTACCATACTCCTACTTGAGTCAGACCTTCATGCCCTATTGTTGGACTGTCTATTTATATGTACACAACTGTGTATCAGTCTGTATTTAAAAACGACAAGTCAAAAGGAATCCTGGATAGCTCCCTGTTAAAGAGCTATTCTAAAACAGGAAGATAGACATTTTTATATCCATTTTATGAAAACTCAGGATGAATGGGAAATTGTAGCTGATATCCATGAAAACTATTTCAACAAGGTAACCATAATTGTGTGGACATCATGAAGTGAGGCACTTTTATCACTTGCTTATCAATGGACATAAAAACGTACCAAGCAAATTGTCTGTTCATTTCATTGGATACTAAACAAATTGTCATTCCATTTTATTGACATCTTGCACCTAAAATGCCATAAAAATGATCCATTTGTCATAGGCGCCTAATGTATCTACTGTGTGACAACACTATATAATCTCTTTATATATCAGTTTTCCAGCAGTTATGAATGATCAGCAAGCTTTTTATCTGTATTGTTTTCTGTCATTTACAAATTGAGGAGTTCTAAACAATTTTTACACTCACTTTATGTTTTGTAAAAGTTTTAAGTTTTATACAAGGGTAAAATTAAAACTGCAAAGTTGGGTGCACATTTCAAATTATGACAATATAAACCACAGTATATAAGCACCATAAAGAAAACAGGTTTCTCCGAGAATCCAATCCTTTACTATGTGTATATTTTTAGCACATCTTTTCTATGGTAAATTTGTTGTCAATGTATGTGTGATGTTTTGTTAACATAACTTTGAGAATGTTAACAAATTCATGGACTGTAACAATATATAAGTATTGATTTACAACTTTGAACAAATATTCTGGCTGCATAGTTTGCACCCAGCTACTGTACAAAACCGTGATGCATAGTGTGCACCCAACTACTGTACAATACCGTGATGCATTGAGTGTTGGTGTACCGATTTACCGACAAAATCAAACTCTAAACTACTGCACTTACAACACCTTAGCATTTCCAATCAAGTCATAAGATATATGAATTATCAGAGGTCAAATAAATACAGACTTGGCTATGTTTGAAGACACCTAGAGGTGTTTTCTATTAGAGAAAATGATGTACATGTAGTTAGCTTTCTATGGCTGTAGATTTTGAATAAACTGTTTTGTGTTTATCAGACAAAAATTTGCTAGTTATTCATTTTTTCTTTATAAGTTATTTAACAGAAAGAATGAGTGGCATTAAAACCTTAGAAAAATTTCTGTTGATAAAAAAATGCTTTGCATTTAGTTAAATAGAAGTTGAATTCTTGACACATTGCTGGGGTTCCAATATTTAGTTTTTAACAAAAGGTTTAATCTGCTTTAAATATATATCAGTCTGTTTCCCCACCATTGTGCTTTAAATCAATGATGTATAGGCTGTAAGGCTTGTGGCTGTATTTTGTTGTTAGCATGTCAGGCTACTGATTCTCCTTCAGTGTGCTGCTGACAGGTTTGACTGACCCAGTCATCCCATGACGTGAATCCAGTTACGGCAGGGGTTGATTTTACACGGCCTCTGCTGTTGTAGATGTCCACTGTATTTAAGGCAGAATTAGGAACAAACCAACGAATCTTAATGTGATATAAGGCTGTTTTATAATTATTGGCAAGGCAATTCAAAGTCGAGTGATAGAAGTTCTTGAAAGCAGAGGAAACCACTATCATATTCTTACCCACCAGTTATAGGTGCACACACATGCATCTGATAAATCTAAATTACTTTTAACTAGTTATACTCGTTAAAAGACACTGTTACTTCACCCATTGTGCTAGAACACTTTGATGTGAGTGAAATAACCTTAAGCACAGCGTGAAACCCCAAACAAACAAATCATAGGACACTGTTCAGTTGATGAATTGAACCCAGGGATCAAAGTTGTGTGCTGAGTTATGCCTCGTTACATTGTACGAGTTAAGTACTGTAGAAAATAAAATGCATGACATTGGAAACCTGTTTTACGCCGGTTGATTACCACAGGCTGATAGAATGCCTCTTTATTCCTATGCATTGAAAATTAACATAAACTTTCAACCCACTGCATTTTACTGGGTTTGACTGGCTTTATAATTGTTAACACATTGCTCACTAAAAAAACATGTATGGATAAAAGCCCATATGAAAAGGTGTGCTCCGTTCTAAAGTGGATGGGACTCCCTGGGACTTATTACAGGTTTGTAAATGTTTTACTTCTATGTTGTTCACTTCATTCCCTGCGCGTAGTGTGTGCATTCAAATGTTGATCTGTGTTGGTAATTACTGTGTATGGTAGAAACCATATAGATCTTTAGAGATCACCGTTAGCTGTATTCATCTGTCAACTTTGGTTTGTGGCATGGTTATTTATAGTGTTTATTGATTGCTGTTGTGTGCACATGGAGACTGGAGAAAATTGAACTTGTCCTTTCTTGAACCACTCCTAACATAGATTTTTCCCGCACAGTATTTGCAATATTACAAAGTGATATTGCTCTTATGCTGTGAAGTTTTCAATCCGTGCACATTTCTTGGCCTACATGTATATTACCTACCTATTCTATTTATGCATAATGATATTATATTGATTTCTATGCCATTTGGAAAGTGATGTGTAACAACATTTTCGTTATTTTTGGCACCACACTCTATGAAAACAAACTTTAGCTCTGAAAATTCTGATGCTTATAAATCCAGTATTGGGAACCAAACCTCTGAGCTGCCATAGCGTCGAGCAAAGAATCACCAGTAGTATTAAATAGCCACTCTGCCTTAACAGGTTGATTGAACTAGAATATGTTCTTACAAAGACAATGTTATCCCAAAAAACCATGACAATATGCATTTTTTTTTATATTTAGGGTACACTTTTGCCCTTTATATTATAACATGTATATAACATACTATATAGGTCTTCAGAAGTGCAATTTTCATGACAAGCATTGTGACAACAGATTAGATTTTATGATAACAAAAGTTTTGGCTGATGATTATTTGTGATATTTTAATTTCAGAAACTGGACACGACCCTGCTGTACATGGTGCTAAACTTGATGATCGTTTCTACAACAATGATAGCTTTAAGGTAAACTCTATTCATTAGCTCTATGTAATTTGTTATCTATGCTTAAAACTAGGCCCATATTGAGCATTGATCTAAGATGACAATATATTCATATTCATTGGTTTTATAAATCAATATCCCTGTGCCTGTGCGATTAATTTTTAGTAACATACATATATACACTTACATGTCAGAATGTAACCTGTAGATAATGGTAAATGTGGTCTTACTTCATTCTGAATTCTTTTCTTTTGATAGTGCAATTATTTTGCATTGCTTTGTCTTGGAAATTCACATTAAAGTCCTATTGCTGTACTAGATTTTTGAAAATAAAGTTTGTAGAAAGCAAGTTATACCTAAAGTTTGGAATTTTGAAAGCTAGTGATAGGTTTGATTCCTTATGAGGATAATTCAGTTCTTGCTTACCAGATATATGAAATAAAGCATTAAATATTTGTATGTGCATGTAATAGAGACCTTTGTTCCTGTATTCTTCAGAATCCATCTGTCGATGCCAGTGACCCACAACAACAAGCTGCGGCCGTCACAATACAATCACAATACCGTCAACATGCTGCTCAAGAAGAGGCTGATAAACTACGCAAAGAGAAGTAAGATGATTTCTTTTTGATATTGATTTAAGTATTTTTTTGATTTCTATCAGAAAAGAAACTGGACTGGCAAACAGTTGTAGCCTACATGTGAATGCCCTTTCTTGATATTGAATCAAACAAATCAAATCCTCTCACCTTGTGAAGTGGACAATCTGTAGTCATATAAGTGAAATACCCTTGAGTACGATGTTAAACACCAATCAAACAAACAAACCTTCATGTATCAAGTCATTAGTGACATCCCATATATGACGGAGGTGTTTTTTCCTCACCCTCGCACGTTTTATTACATTAGTGAAATGCCCTTGACCGTAAGAGAAAACTTGAACTTATCCAGGGTTGTCATAAGAACATTGTTGATTTGTAAGTGCATACGTTTTTTCCATAAATTAGTACAATTCGTGATCATGTTATAGCTGATATTTTTGTTTCCTTTTTCAGAGAGGAAGAGGAAGAAGTTGACATTGATCTTAATGACCCTGAAGTGGCTGATGCAGCAGCTAAAATACAAGCAGGCTTCAGAGGCTACCAAAGCAGAAAAGGCATTCAGAGCAAGGTATATATCTTATTTTAATGCGATGGGCTCATGATAAATCTCACTTTTATTCAAGATTGTGTGCTTTTCACCTTTGAATGTGCATCTTGCAAGTGTGACAAGTAATAACTGTTAACTTTCCCTTTTAATGAAAAGATACAAACCAATGCCACCTAGAATACAAAATACATGTATGTTTAAACTTACAAGTAACCATTCAAAATGAGGTTTCCTCCCTCAGTCTGCTTTCCACCAAACACCGACAATGAAATGTCAAATATTGAATGAGATGCCCTTGAGAACGAGGCTAGTATCCAGGAAATAATGGAATAATAACAGTAACAGTCCTATTTTCAGCACCTGAACAATTATCTTGACCAAATGCATGGTTAGCTTTCTGATAGGGATACTCCCCATATCTCATCACTTATCTGTGCAATTGATCAATGCTAAATTAGTAAAAACCTTTTGTAAAAATTAATTAATTAGAATATTATTACATAATGATTATACATCTGTTTGAACTCTTTATAAGCTAGTATGTGTGGGATCAATCCAATATAAACTTGTTTTGAAAGACAGCTGTTTATGTATTGGGATCAGCTTGTCACTAAGAACATTTTAAGATCAAACCTTTCTTAAATTAGACTGAGAAAAAAAACATGGTTGGCTTAATATTTTTTATATAATTGCACTGATGAAGCTAAAAAAATAAAATATATTAGCCCCACCCCTACCCTGACCCAAGTCCAATCATCTGGCTGAAAGGCGACTTAGTCATGGCTAAATTCCTGGTCAAATTTAATCTATTGGTATTCTGTCCTGATAGTGTTGCTAAGTAAAGTATCAGGCTATGTATATTCCATTGAGCTAGCACACTGGCCACATTGATCCGCAGAGACCCATTACTAGGAGACATGCATTTGCTAGCAGTGAAATAATGGTTCCACTCACAAAGAAAACAGGGGTGATTGCACAAAGATTTCTGTTGCCCTGCTGCTCTCAAAGCTATGGGACAACTTAAAGCCATTGTGTTAATGGAGTGAGTCAGTATATTGTGTTTACTGTGGTGATTGTCCTGTCTTTGTTTGTTGCCATTGGTTTTCATGGGAGGCTTACTTTACCCATAGGGCTGACACTCTGTTATCTGAGTGATATAACCTTAGGCATAGCTGTAAACATCAAAGAAACACAAAGGAAACTCTTAACCCTATTTTGTTTATTGATTCTATGTGGTTGTGGTCCGCAGCCGTGGTTAAGTGGTAGCATGTGTGCTTTCCAATCCTGATTCGATTTACCGTTTACTGTCCACCATCAGGTATATAAGTGAGTCACACGTTGTGGCTCCCGCAAATGTGGGGGTGGTTTTTACAAGCATCTATGGAAAGTAGGTCAATTCTCTTTACGAGGTTTCTTCTTGGTTTTCCACCGCATTGAGGCAAGGTGCATTGTGAAGTGGACAATCTGTCATATAAGTGAAATCCCCTTGAGTATGACATTAAACCCCAATCAAACAAACAAACAATCTGTATGGTTGCTGGGGCTAAGAAGGTGGTCTATTTTAAAATAATAAATGCATATTAGATTAAAAAAGATGCCGTGACTCACAAGGGCATGGTCACAACCAAATTAACTTATGGGACTGACTGGTATATTCATACACGCACAGTCTTGAAGTAAGCATATTAAATATTTAGAGTTGAACTGGAGACTATAAACAGTGTCTGTTCAGGACTAAGGCTGCCTGATTACTCTGTCCAAACATTATGAAGATATCCCAGGACAAGTCATGGTGCATGTAAAAGGAGAAGGAATCAATAAAGTATACAGATACACTAAATTCTGTACTATTTGGGGGAAAACAATTTTTTCTTCATATTAATGTTAACAATACTGACAAAATAACTTATTTTATTTTTTTATTTTTTTTTTTTGTATTTCATAGGTTTTCACAGGCAATATAAAATGCAAACTATACAAACTAAAATGTAAAGTCGGTGGTATTTACAAAATCTTTTTTGTTGTAATTTCCTGAGTAAGAATCTACCGACACTTTAAAAGCCCATTTTAAATAAGCACATTTTGGCTTAATTTCATTTGATAATCTTGACTTTTGCCCACCTAAATTATCTCTGTACCAAATATAGTGTGCATTTGTTAAAACTCATGTTTTACAATTTGTTACGGTTGGGGTTTATATATATTCTACACCTAAATGAAATGAATATCGTTCTGACCACACCAGCTGTTTAAGGTTTCCAATAAAACATATATACCAGATAGACTTACTGTTAGCTTTCCAGCGGAGCCCTGTAGATTGTATTTAAAATATTCAACTTAATGTTAAAAGCACCGGATGTTTCTATCAAAGAAAGACATGAAAACTGAGTGCAATGAATTGCTTTGTAGAATTTGAGAATTTGAAGCAACGGCAATAGAAGCTATGAAAAGTAGGTCAGTGCTCTGTTGGAAGGAATAGTTGTTTGTGAAACCATGGTCGTATTAAGAGTAGTTCAGTGTCTGGTTCAAAAGCTTATCATAAATTAAGTAATGCCTTAAATAGATGTGAAAGGTAGCTATACTTGATTATTACAGAAAAACGGCTCAACCAATATTTCCAAACTGACCATGTAAATACTTTGTACGCACCCTCCCACAAATATATCAACTGGTAATGCATGAACAAATGATTGGGGTACCAGAGTGGTAGTGTCATTTAAGAAAAATAAATAAAAGGTAAATAGCTGGCTTACAAATGATCGATTAACTGTTGAATTAAATTATTATTTACATGAAGTTGAATTCCCTTAAGCAGTGGTCTCCCTTAACTGTGTTTAACATATATTTCAGAGAAAGAAAATCTAACCAGAATTATGTTTAACATCAAAAGTTTACTGCACTATTAAGTTAATGCTATTCATTTGTATTGTGGACTCTGTGGACTGTTGTCATGGCCAACAGGTTTGTTGTTGCCACAACTTCAGATAAAGGGGAACATTGCCGTTGGGATGATAAAAAAAAAATGTAAAACAATAAAATTGAGTTATTTAGATGGGAAAATTTTGATATAAATGGTTTATATGACCATTTACCTTCAGGATGTGAAAGTGGAAGATACTGGTAATGTAGAAATAGACATAGATCTCAATGATCCTGAAGTTGATGCTGCTGCCCTCAAAATACAGTCAGCCTATAGAAAACATAAACACCCATCTAATGAGGATGATACAGAGGGTTCAGGCACACAGGAACCCCCAGTTCAATCTGAGACACCCGCCGAGCCCCAAACCCAACCAGAAACTACAAATGTAGAAGATGAAATTGATTTGGAAGACCCAGAAGTAATTGCAGCCACAGAAAAAATACAAGCTGCCTATGGAAGGCTGCAGATAAAGAAAAAAAGCAAGAAATAGTAATTTCAGCTCCATGAATTAGTTATTGTTCATCATTGTTAAAAGTTGTCGTCACAGAGAAGGCGTCTGTATTATCCCTCAAATATCCTAACGGGATAACATTGTACATGTAGGTCAGCAGAGACTTTAATCAAATTCCACATCACACCTTTTGTAACTAGTACACAATATACAATTCAGGTTACTCTACATATGTGACCAGGATAAATTGGATGCAAATCGGACAAATGATTTACATTTTCTTTCAATGATTTTTGTAATACATACTTATACATTTCATCAATTGTTCGGACTATGTTTCCATCTTCTGTAAAAGAGGCCAACAAAATCAATAAATATGAAATCTGATTGAAACTGATATGGTTTCTATTCCTATAGATGACAGTTTATTTTAAGTCGTAATAAGTTTTCTGATAACTATATATATTTGCGAGAAAATTTATGCAATGTGCATGTCTTAATTGAGAAGGCGTTATTCACATCACACTTCCTATGGATTTGTTGTGCTGAAATATTGTTATTATTATTTTAATTTCAATATTGCATATATTATTTTTATCAAGTTATTAGCCGTCAACTGGTTGGACGTGAGCAGACTAAAGGTTTATTATCTGTGTGTCTGTCTGTCTGTCTGTTTGTCTCTATCTCGATCACTTCTATGCACTTATTTCTTAACTCTTCAATGGATTTGACTGAACATTAGTCTCCATGTAATCAAAACTTACAGTTTATCGTTGGAACAGTATGGGACTTCATGTCAATGTTTTGTTAGGGTATAATGTTGTTTCTTTATTTTTGTCTTCTATATTAGTTGAAACAGACACATAAACAGTACAGTACAGTACAAATAAATCGTTTTTAAGTTTTAATCAAACAGATATTTTAATCATTTTTTAAAAAATTGTAATAACTGGTTTATTTTAAACCAAATTTAAGATTGTCTAAAAACTATCTGTTTTAAAAAGTCTATAAAGCCAATACATTTGAATTATTAGGTATGAAAAATTCCATTGACAAGATAAATCACTTTATGTGCCTATGTTATAACCAGCTATTCGGATTGGAATAAGAGGCATCAAATTTTGACTGTCATCATTAAAGGATTATTTCTGAAGCCATTATGAATTCATGAGAAGATGGAAAATTCTCAGGAGAATAAAAGATAACAGTTACGTCGAATCAAAAAACAGCCTCAATATAAACTCGTAAAAATGCCATAGGAGTCTTTGTCAAGGAAAGAGAATAACGTTTTGATACACGTTCATATATTTATGGCATTTTTCTGTTGATTCAATCAATTTTATATACATATCTGAGGTGAGGAAGATCTTGTGCCGAAGGGGAAATATGTGATTAAGACCAAGGGGGGAGGGGGCATGTTTGTTTGCATATTTCATGATTGAACTGGATTTTAGAGATAATTTTGGTCTGTTTCTATGTGGTATTGGATGGTGTAATAGCGATGTGAGACTTCACCATTTGTCCTGTTTGCTCAGTGGCAGATGTTTCTTCTACAATTTACAGCTGCCTAATTCCTTTACTTACAACTGCTCTGCATTGGTCAGATTGGATCGATGAAGTTGTGTTGGGTTTCTCTACATCTCTGTCTTCTATTAGTCTACTGTTGTCTTGCCAGTGCTTGATTTGGAATAATGTTTGTGATGCTTAGAAAGGTTTGTGAATAGGTTTTACGCTTTTAATATCTTTGTTGAAGTTTTGGAAAGTTTATTAATGAGTGTAAATAATTCATGTTAGTATACTATTTTTGGAAAATGTCAATATTCTTAGCATGCTATATATAACTCAGATTGGTCTTAAGTGCAGACAATCTGAGTTCTATCTCTGACTTGGTCTTTTGGCTTCTTCATTACAGAATTTAGTCTGATTCTAATGAGTGGTTCTGATTTTAGTCCTTTTGAGGAGCTATGTCTGTGTGCTGTTTTTGTGTATGTTTATATGTGATCACTTTAGTGTCAAGACATTTCTGTGTGTTGTTTTGTTTTTATATGCAATCACAATTGTGAGGAGCCATGCCAATGTGCTGTTTTAGTGTATGTTTATAAAGCATGAACATGAAGTAGTATTGTAGTTCTGGTCGTATTATACAGATCTCGTGCGTATTTCGTTTTGCAGGTTAATGTTTGACTTTCTATGTTATTTATGGAACTTGGTAATCACACTCTAGATAATTGGACTTCAGTTTCTGTTATTTTAATGATACCATTTTGGTTTTATTTGGTCAATTCTCTCATTATCTATTTCTTATGATTTATTCTTTAATTTCTTTATGTTTCAATTTAAATTCCTTCATTTTCTTAATACAACGATTTTTGTTTTTATGTCAATTATTTAAATTATTTTGTTTTACAATTTGGTTCTGGGTATTCATACTATGTTGGTTATTCCATGGCTTCAGACTTTACCCACACATGTTGACCCAAATGATGAAAATGTAAACAAGGCTGCTACCAAAATTCAAGCCTTAGTTCGTGGTCATAAGGCAAGAAGAGAGGTGCAAGCCCTAAGATTAAGAGCTTCTCATGCCCAGTTCGGTATCGACCCTGACAACCCACGTGTTCACATGGCAGCCAGCCGAATCCAAGCATTAGTACGTGGGCATAAAGCTCGTAGAAGGGTCAGAGAATTACAAAACCTTCAACCTAATGAACACAGGAGAACAAATCATTCTAACTGGCACATCAACAACAAGAAAATCCGCCGACCCAACCACAGTCATCTAGGCAATAATCGTCGTGGATCAGGGCCCAATTCCCACAGTCACAGAGGTCCTCCAGTACAATCAGGGCCCCAGGAGATTCAGGTCCATTCTGAGGCCGCTACTAAAATACAGGCCCTTGTCCGTGGCCATCAAACCAGGAAAAATATCAAGGTCCTCAAAGTCAAGAAGAAATCTCCAAAAATTGATCCAGTTGTAGATTGGAAGGAAAAACCAGAAGCTCACGAAGCCGCCACTAAAATACAAGCTGTTGTCAGAGGACGTAAAGCTCGGAAAGATGTAAAGGTGCTTAAAGTGAAACACAAGACAAAAGTCCCCAAGAAGATTCCAGTTGTCAATTCTGTTGCACCATTAAATGATAGCCAGGTATAATTATATCATCAGCACGCGATCGAGTACTCCACGTTTGTTATCACAAAACACAGGAGATGCATGGAGAAACCTTTTCATAGACTTTGCTTGCTACAGATTGTGTTCCCTTTTTATTGGTAGACCTACTAACATTTGTGGAATCTGGTGTTGTTCTGATAGCTCTGAATACGGTTAGCTTTGACTGGTTGTTCATTTGCGTGTATAACTTCATTAGAGTATTGATTAGTTGTAGTCATTGCTCATTACTTTCTGTCTCATGTTTTTCCCTGGTGGTTTTATTCCTCCTCTGATGAGTTACTGCATTGATACATCGATATCCAGGAGTGTCCCCTCAATTATTTGTTTGTTAAAGGCTAGCGGCTGAGTTGTGCAATGAAGTCCATGACACAGTTAGGTCAATGATCTTTATAATTGGTTTTGACTGTTAGATAATTTAGTGTACAGGCATGAGTAATTCTGATATATATTGTCATCAGCTTGAATTTAATAACTTAGGCAACTAGCTCATAAAGTGAAATTAAGAGACAACTCAACTGTTTGATCAATGGGATTAGGTGAGTCAGGTGTTCCAATATTGTGTGTTGCTTTGAATGTTGGAGATCAACGTGAAATTTATGTTGGCAAATTTAACATGTGGTGCTTTAAAATTCTGAATGCACAGTTTGTTCTTTTCTTTTAATAATCATTCAAAGTTGACTAAGTTTTTGTTTGAATTTAAATTTAAAATGTTGAAAATTACCCTTTGCATGCTTTTGTTTTGTTTTTTGCAGTTAAAAGGGCATATATTTTAAAATTTGGTTTCTCATTGAAAACTTTACTGAATAATTCAAAATAAGAAAACAACTCAAAATATTGAAGAAAAAAAAAATAGAGAACTGCAAAATGTATTTATGAATATAAAGACAATAAAGAAGAAAATAACTATGCAAAATTATAAATAAATAATACAAAAAGATAATATAGTGTTGTCAGTATTGGACAAATAATTTATTTCAATAATAAATACGCTGTATTTGTGCATTTCAACTCCCCATTAATTGATTTAGATGAGGATTATGGAATAACGGCCACTTTCAACATCTTTTCAAATTTAAACACATAACCTTATATATAGCTGATTTAAGCTGTCTGACAAAAATAGCATGCATAAAATATATTAATATGTTTATTTGTGGGAAATGACATCATAACTTTAAAGTATGCTGTTGAACCCAATAACTGTGTGGAACATGAATATTGACTGTTTGCATGAAATACGAATGGAACTATTTTGCTGTTGTCCTGATTTTTGCTGCATGTGATTTTATTGTTGTGTTGTTGTAGGCATCCTCAGAAAAACCTTCTGAAACCTTGGCGGAACCAACTTCAGAAAAACCTAACAGTGACCTTGACCCAGAATTAGCCGACATTGACCTCAATGATCCTGATTTGGCACAAGCAGCCACCAAAATCCAGGCAGGTTTCCGAGGTCATGTTGCCAGGAAACAATTACCCTCTAAACCAAGCGAGGTTTGTATAGACAGGCAGCTTTAATACCTGGAATTAGCACATCGTTATCTATTGATCACTATCTGTCCTCGTTCTTTGATCTCGCAGACCAGATGACATTTAGAATTGATTAAAGCTCTTGTTAAATAGGGAAAAAGTAAAAATCTCTAATGGCCATGCTGCCTGACACCGGGAAGCCACTGATCATTCTGAAATGCTAATAATGCCAGAAGTCATCAACCAGACTGCTCCAGTTTTCTCTAGTATTTTTATCCTGAAGATACAATTTGAATTAATAATTAGGACTTTTTTCCAAGGGGCTATATTCATTTATTTTAGAAAAAAATAAAGCAAGACTAGTTTACAGGACCGCTGTCTGAATGACACTCATTTATATGCATTCTCCTTTCTGAAGGTTTTGTAAAACCTAGTGACAACCCATATACCATGGCAAGGGCTGATAACTAGTGGTGATGTGTGCAACTATTGTACTTCACCAGTAACCTGTGGCAGGATATGGGTCTGGGGTTATGCAATGACAGACTTATCACATTTACTGTCAACCTCATTCATCTAACCATCACTCTACAGGACAATAAAATATAGCTTAGTTGTTGTTCTGACTGATAACATCCACATGCGCTCATACACAGTATCTTTAATTCCATCTGCACTCAACCAGTTTTTTCACAAATCTCTAAACTACAGCCTCCAATAAATGGAAGCAGAATGTTTATCCTCACTCTATCTCTTGCACTTACAAGTACATAGATGGGTTATTTGGATTAGAAATGTTTACATCTCCAGACTCCAATAACAAGATTACGTTACAATTACAAAATGAAGAAAAAGGTGAGGCCTTTTTTTTAATTAGGCAAGAATTTCCTTTTAAAACGTTATGTTTAAAATGGGATATCTAGTAGAGGAAGAACAATAGCACTGATTTTGATTGCGAAATGCATATGTTTTATTGAGCATGGTCTGTACTAGTTACAGGTAGATTTATGTAGTGATCAACACAGGGATTTAGTGGCATGGTTTGTGATATTTGCTTGTTTGTTGCTTGTCAATAATCAGGGTCAGGAAGAGGTGCCAGAAAATAAACCAAAGGAGACGGAAGAGGAGATAGATATAGATTTAAATGACCCTGAAGTGGCTCAGGCTGCCACTAAAATTCAGGCTGGGTTCAGGGGTCATAAAGCTAGAAAAGAACTCCAACAAGAAAAGGTTTGTACAAAATGTGATGTAAAGAACCAGAAGTACTGTCAAAGTTATTGTATTTAACAGATCTGTTGTCAGGCGTAGTTAAACTACTAGAAGACACCATCACCTACTGACCATGTAATAATACTCTAACCTTATGAATGTGTTGTTTTGAAGGAATGTGTTTTGTAATGTGGGTACATACATGTATTGAACTAACACTTGTGACTTGTGAGAAAACATATATTTTGAAATGTTGGAAACGTTTTTGAGGATGTTTTGTTCCCCAACCAACACCAGGCAATCCTTATTAATCTCCTTCCCTGGTAATAACTCTAAAAAAAACTTTGCATGTTTTGTTTTTTTTCTACCATGTTGACTAAACTGTCCTTACTAACATGTTTTAAAGCAATGTTTCTATAAAAACTACTTATCAGGGTGGTCAAGATGGACAGGTAGGGGAGGTAACTCAAGAGAATGTGACTAAGGGGTCCCAGTCTGAAAACAAGGCTGAAGATGAAGAAGAAATTGATATAGATTTAGAAGACCCTGAAGTAGCCAATGCTGCCCTTAAAATACAGGCTAACTTCAAGGGTTTTAAAACCAGAAAAGCTTTAAGAAGCAAGGTTTGTGTGCTTTAACCCCTTGTCATTGTATCTAACAATCTGTAACCATTGTATAATGTTAACATGTGAATGTGGAAACTTTGAGCTACGTACACTTCTGTACAAAGCGGAAATTCAAGTAATAAATATTGATTTCTAGTCATACGTGTGTGAGATAGCTGTTGATTCAATCATATGTTTAGACATTAAGACCGAAAGATACCTACAAGGTAAAGTTTTGCCAGTGTCCAGGTCAGTGCAAAAAGTTTTTTACCACATTACAATTTTTAAAGATGGTATAAACATCCACTGGTTTGGAAAAGAGTTTTAAGCAATGAAGTTTTGCCACTGTTAGACTGATTGTATGTCAAAGTTGATCTCAATGATATGATTATATGTATTTGTTCACAAACTTAAACTTTTTAAAAAAGAGAGATCAAACAATGATTTAGATTGTTTTAACTAACAAATATTCTATTATTTTGCATGACTGCTTGTTCTGAACTGTCTGTATTTGTTTGTTTCTGTAGAATGAGGTACCAACATCAGAAGCACCAGTTGAACAAGGGGAAGTGACTGAGGAGAAGTCTAAAGCCGTTGAGGAAGAGAAAATTGACCAATCAGAAGCTGAGAAGGGAGGCTCTGAAGATCCATCTGGCCAAGCAGCAGATGTCGAGGTGAAAGCTGAGGAAGAAGTTGACATAGATTTAAATGATCCAGAGGTGGCTGCAGCTGCAACTAAAATACAAGCCAGTTTTAGAGGACACAAAACCAGACAAGATATAAAAACCTCACAGTCTAAAGAAAATTCACCAGCAGAAGGCACTGATGATGTGCAAGAAACAGCTCCTGATACTGAACAAAGTGACAATAAACCAACAGACGAAAGCACCAAAGACGAACCATCAGGAGATCAGCCTACTGCAGATAGTTAGAAATATGGAAAAAATATGATCGTAATTTTATCTAACGTGGGGATTGTTAACTATAGGCATTCACAGACTGCCTTTATTAAAGCATGAAATAAGAGAGTTGTATTCCATAACATTGCGTGTTTATTCAGAAGACAAGTTGTCATGTTAATACCATGGCATGTTTGATCCAGTACAGCCTATTGCACGCAAAACTGTCTCACCATACAGTTCTTAAATTATGCACTTCCTACAATTTATTCCCACAAATTAGTCTGATAGGAGCACAATTTGCTTTATTGAGTTCTATCAAACATGTGATATGTGTGGCTCTTTGAGGATCAGTAATATACTTATGATAATGATTTCAAACTCTCTTAAGCTCTGTCTAGTATTGAGAATTCCAAAGACAGTCTTATTGTGGTGTTTGAATTTTCTGGTCTTCCATAAGACATAATCAGTAATATAAAATCCAGGTTATTTTATCATGTAGCACAGATAAAATGTAATAATCCATGAGTGTTATTGCTATTGCCTGTTTAAATGATGTATACTCCAAACATGATGAACATAGGTTGTACATTTCTTGGCCATGGATAGTCCTGGTATGACCTGGCTATATACAAAAACTTGCAACTTCTATAGATTTGACATACAGGACTATATATGTGTTATTGTTAAATGTCAGTATATATAGTCCAATAATAGGAGGTCTGGTTACTTTGTGCACATATCAATATGTTATCTCAAACATCACATATTTATTTATACTCTTTAAAGATAGTAATACTTGTAACATGAAACATATGCAATTATAATTAGTATATAAAACAATGACCCAGTCCCTTATTTATTTGATACAAACTTTATGGCTTCCTTATAGGCTCCCATATTGATCTATTCTTGTCTTGTTTATATTCATTTTCATTTATCACTTTATTTGTTGTTGTTTATCTCTATTCATCTGTCCTGTTAGTTTAATATCCAATGAAACATCAACAAATACAGAACGTTTCTGCAATAATGAACTTGGACTGTGATTGAAAACCTTTTTACTCTATCGTGTTCATTTTCAGAAAATATGTTCAATCATGACTGTTTTGGACATTTTTTAGAACATTTTAGAACTTGAACAGAAAGTGTCTTATGTCTGTTTTGTAAAACAATTTCTACATTATGTTTAAAATGTTACATTTAGCCTTTCTACATTTTGTGCACTGCACATTTAAAAACTTTACAATCGTATTGTGCCTTGGTAAAAAGGTTAGTGTTAAAGGGTGGTTGTTATCTCAAAGTATTGTGTACATTCTTCTCTCTTTTTTATCATGCTTTCATCGGACATTTATAATAAAAATGAGTGAGTGAAATCTTTACTTTCTGTGTCAATTTGAAATTGTGAAACGTTGGATTACAATATACAGCGAAATGAAGCTCACCTTTTTCAGGCCTAATCCACAAAAAACCTGTTACTCTGTATTGTTCTCATTCGTCCCTTTCCGTAAAGCTTTCGGAAAACTGGCGAGCTTAACAGTTATCAATGTGCATGTGCATTACGATGGTGATAGATAGCTCATAGGCTCATATAAATATTTGACAAATACAGAATGTGAATATATTATAATGATCATTAATTTCTGCTTTGTTGATCTTCAATGTCAGTAAAACGTATAAACTAGGTTAATTGAATCCATTCATGCCCCGAATGACTTGGTCAAAAATAAACAAAAAATATTAAAATATACTATTTGCATGATTTTTGCAGTGTAATAAAATAGTCGAAATGTTAATTTTTCAGAATTGTGAATGAAACTTGACAAGCATCAACATCTCTTTGATGGATTTACATGGTTGACAAGGGGGGAATTTTAAAAAATTGCCTTATCCGCTTGAGATATCAAAAGAGTTCCAATCGCCTTCTCTTCCTTCAATCGGCAGCCATTTTTTTTTTCTGCGAATACAAGATATTTCTAATCCAACATCGTTTTTTTTTTTTACCCAAATGCCCTTTCTCCAAGTTATCATAAAACTTTCTACGGAATAAAAGATAGCTGTTTTTATGTACTTAAGTATTTTTATTTCTAAAGCAGCTGTAAAATGGAAATATTAAAGTGTGAAATCCAGTCATTTTCATTCAACCACAATGCCTAACAGGTATAGCATCTCGCCATTTCCCGCGCTCCGCAAGAGAATTCATGATGTCTTTGGCAATTCAAGATTAAAGCTTGCTGCTACATATCCCTGCATATTGTAATCCCAGGTAAATCTCCACAATTACACAGGGCAACACTGTCCTGCAAGAAATGTTGATCACCAAACCATGAAAATAACATTTGATGTAAACCTATCACAGCAAAACCAAAATGAAATCTCGGAAGAGCAACTGCCCCTGGCCGTGGGTTAGCGAGTGCGCTTTTGGAGCCTACTTGATGTACTGTTCACAGAATAGAGTCTGTCTGTTGGAGAGGTGATTTTTATGAGGTTTCCTCTCATTTTTCCTCCTTATAAGGCAAGTAGCAGTGTGAAGGGGACAGTCCCTCACCATATAAGTGAAATACACTTGAGTACAACCTTTAACCCCAATCTAAAACAAACAAAACGGAAAAGAAACAGCGCAAGGCCTTTTATGCTCTTGCCTTTCTGATTCTACAACAAATAGGAGGAAATTTGTTTCTGCTATTTTTAAGGCACTTAACTGTTGTTAGCATGTCAGGCTGCTGATTGTCCTTTGCTGTACCCCTCATAGGTTCCAGTCTCAGACAACCTCAGCTAGGTCTATATGAGGGGGTCAGAAGAGGAGACTGCATTTGCAACGTGGTTTTGACAACGTTTTTTACCCTTTTTAATAAAGGCAGATGGAGAAATGGAAAATATATTATCGTATAAGTGAAATACCCCAATCACACAGTAAACAGAGGCTTGGTCAATACCAAGTCTGATACATGTACCTTCCCCAATCACAGTAAACAGAGGCTTGGCCAATACCAAGTCTGATACATGTACCTTCCCCAATCACAGTAAACAGAGGCTTGATCAATGCCAAGTCTGATACATGTACCTTCCCCAATCACACAGTAAACAGAGGCTTGGTCAATACCAAGTCAGATACATGCACCTTCCCCAATCACAGTAAACAGAGGCTTGGTCAATACCAAGTCTGATACATGTACCTTCCCCAATCACACAGTAAACAGAGGCTTGGTCAATATCAAGTCTGATACATGTACCTTCCCCAATCACAGTAAACAGAGGCTTGGTCAATACCAAGTCTGATACATGTACCTTCCCCAATCACAATAAACAGCGAACTACTTTTCAAATGTCTGACTACTATGGTTACAATGCCTTCGGCTAGTACTAAGTCAATGTTGTGGATACAAGCCGGATACTAATGTGTGCATTGTTGGGTTTTTCCTAAGAAACATTTATGTACATTGCTTGTTTGTTTTATTTTTGTTTTATTTTTTGTATGAGTGAGGACACACTTAATACGGTTATTTACACAGTGTTGTAACAAGAAGTTTTACTAGGCAGTATATTGTAGAGATCTGAGAAGAAAAAAATGAACATAAAGTATCGTTGATGTGAACAGCTGAAATATACAGCATACCTAGATCTTTTCATCAGCTTCACTGCTGTTGGGATCATAGCCAAAATTTTAAAATAGTTATGTCTGAAAAAAAAAAATGGCCCGTCCAGGCTTCTATTAGTTTTTTAGGAACTCATCTTGTTAACATCACGGTATTCCCTTGGTATGACTAATACACATAATTAAACATATCAGTTTTCATGCAGGGTTAATGCCATACTGAAAGGATATAACATGGTTTCTTTCAACTTATGTCCTTCACACCTGATGGCATCTAATTAAATTACCACTTCCCAAGGTCTCTAAAATAGAAGAGTATTTAAATAAGGTTAAGCAGGGAGGAGCAGCAGATATTCACTCCCTCCTGATACTGTCCGCTATATATTCTAATTATATGAGCCAAAGCTGAAAGCAATGAAATATTGTTTTGTGTTGTTTACAAAGTGAATATTAACAGTTTTAATATGTCATATGACAGGATGTTTTATTGTTTTTTGGTTATTGGTACGTCCTTGTGTCCACTTTTGAATACCGGCCATAAATGCGTTTGTTTTGTTTGATTGGTGTTTAACATCGTACTCAAGGGTATTTCAGTTATATGACAACGGGTTGTCCACTTCACACAGCCTTATAACGTTGGAAAACCGAGAGGAAACCTCGTAAATACCATAAATGTGAAAACTGTTTATCAGTCAGATTATAATTCTTTTGGTAGACTTGTGTAGCACGGTATTACTATGAATCATGTCCAGCAACTGTTTTTATACGTGACTCGATACCTGGTGATATGACGATTAGTTTTATCCCCCTAGGTGACATGTTTGTGATTTCTGGGTCCATGCATAAAGCCAACAGGACGGACCAGTCTCAAAGATAAATCAGTCTTCTTAAACAAGGGTCGGTGTGTAACACTATGCACAGACCTACTGGGGCCGGTTGCTCGAAGCCCTATTAAATTTAATCCTCTATTAGATGACGTCACGCCATGTTGTAGGTCTATCTCTAA